>JAMWET010004361.1:0-22002 GCA_024036415.1 Prochilodus magdalenae
GGGGTCTTAAAGAATGTTTGATTACATTGATAAATATGTGATTTTACGACGAGAATGCAGCCTTAGCTTTATACTCAACACGAAAGCATTTCCGTCAGTGAAACTATAAAGATCCACACGTATTTAAAACACTAACAGAGAAATACACTATATGGCAAAATCATATATGAAAATCATATGGAGTGGACCAACAGAAATGCTCCAAAATAGCTTAGCATAAAACTATTTTAGATTAATTTAATTTTTTTGTGGTGTTTTGTAAAAGTGACACTTTGATAATATATACTTGGCATTTCGTTAAAAAACAATAATGTAAAATGTGCCACCATCTGTCATTTACAAGTTACTTTTACACTTAGAACCTCAGTTATACGTGTGTCACATCTGTTTCCCTAGTCTTGTTCATGTCACCAATGGCCCCCCCCCCCCCTCCTGGGTGTTCCTTTGCTTGTCTAGAGCAACAGCTTTTCCTTCTTCCCAACTGCTCCTCGCCCCTTGCCACAATCCCGGAGACCATCTGTTACTCTTACTCGGACATGACTTAAGACCCCCTTTGGTTTGCCCTATTCCTCGTTTGTGATATCTCTGTTGTGCCTTTGTTGGTTTCTATAGGCTGCTTTCGTCTGTTTAAGTATAGCTTCTGAGGTACGGCGTCGCTACTTCCCCTCATTGTAGTGTTATGCGCTGTTTTCTCTCAGCTTTCCTGCACTCATCTGTTCTTTTTGTATTTTGTTTTTTTGATGTGGGTTTCTCTTCGTGACTGTTAAATTCCTTGACCCTTGGTTAATTGGTTTCATGCAACTCTGAACTGGATCCTGCAGTTCACCATTTTATATTGACACGATGGCTCATTCAAACGATACTACCTGTTTGTTGACCCCTGATGTCCACTGGAAACATCACTCTGGGAATAACAACCACTATGTCACTTACCTCCCGCCTAAACCAACGCAGCATTGGGTTCCAGAATCAACGTGTGCGTGCATTGCACGGCCAAGCGCAAAGCCTTTGTTGACTGATATTTTTCCTTCGCTTGTATCTGCTGGAATAGCAAGGCCTATCATGAATCCATTCTCACGGGCACCCATCTGATAACGACTATAAACCGTTAATCAGGATTTAGATTGAGATTTTTACCCCTTGTTTGTCTTTAGGCCTTGGACTGTTCTTTAATCCTGGAGTAGAGTCGTATATCTTGCGCAGCTCGCAACAGAATAGTTGAACAAATATAAGATTACCAGATTCGTAGTACTTAATTAGTCTTGACCGCATTAGAAAGCCGAAGGCAGGAATCTTATCGAGAATGGAGGTGTAAACAGACAGTGAGACCTCAGAACGGATGGTATTAAAAGAAAAACAGGTGAGATAGTGCAAGAAGGGGGTTGTAAAGCAGTGAGAGGGATCAAGAATGGGGAGGTGTAAAGACAGTTGTGAGCATAACAGAATAGGAGGGATGACATGAAAGATCAGTCATATCAGAAAGGAGGGCACGTTTAAAGACAGTGTGAGGATTCAGACATAGGCAGAGGTGTGTCAAGTGGCGAGTTGTAAGGCATGTGTAGAAACTGGGGTTGAGGAGGTGTCGGGGATAGTAGGTAGTGAGATGAGATAGTATGGCGGTGATAGAAGGCCATTGAGTCGATAACCAGAAAAGCAGTGTAAGGCAGGTTGAGGAAGGTGAAGCGAAGCGTTTTATCCAGGTCTACTCATGTACTCTAATCAAACGGCGAACACTCTCCTGTCTTCTTACGTAGAAGAAGGTGAAACCTTTGTACAAGTAAATAACATCATGTACGCACCTCACTAGAGAAATTCTTCTCCTCATTTCTATGTTCGTCTATTACTTGCATAACTAATAGCTGAATCCTCTTCAGTTAGTGACTACAGCAAACAGCGAGCTCAGCGCGCAATGTTAACCAGCTGCTTGGAAAGAAAGAGTCTCTTACTGGTGTGGTGTCAGTGTTCCTGAGAGTCGTTAACATTGCATGGACACTGGTGACAGCTTTCCTCACGACATACAAAAATGCGATAGCAACTGATCTTGGACCTTGTATATGGGGGGGGACGGTCCTTTTTTTCTGTGAACGGTTTTTGTGGATAAATACAAGGCAGCCTCTTTAACTCCAGAAACTTTCCAAAATAATTCTTTAACAATAACTAGTGTGACAGTGTGGCTGTATCTAAAAATGAGGATTCTTGTGACTACACTGAGACTATTGCACTAGTAAGAGAGTCGAGCAATACAAGATCCCAAAATAATAAATAAGCTACAACATGTGTAAACGTAGAAGAATTACTGGGAATCAATTGTAAGTGTGTTTAGCTTTCTTGAGCGCGACAGCTTGTCAACCAAGTGCACCCAAAAAAACTAAACCAAACCACAACAATATTCTATCAAAACACTCGACATTCAGTTAATGTAATTCTTTACAAACTGTAACTGGACTAATGATGCTCTCCTTGTGATGAAAGGTCCAGTTAGAGTTTGTTACAAACCTACAATATCTATAATACACTCTTTATAACAGTATTTATCACAACAATGATTAATATCATCATATTTCCCAGCCCTTTTTCGATCACAGCCTAAAATCACTGTCTTCCTGACTCCTGTACGTAGTTTGTCTTGAGAGTATTGAAGGCCAAGTTGATTCCCATGTACACTAAACGCCAATCATCGTATGACAGGACTTTGATTACCAAATGAGATCTCTGCTATTTTTTTTTTGGGTGCCTGTGTAACCTGGAGAGACTCCTAATATAAATAAATAAATAAATAAATAAATAAATATAATAAGTGTGTGTGTGTGTGTGTGTGTGTGTGTGTGTGTGTGTGTGATAAAATCATTCATATGATCACTGTACAGTCGACCCACCTGGTTCTAATGTACATTCAGCAGAATCAGGTTTAGTGAGGTGGGATATAATGATGTGGGCAAGCCCACTCTTGGTTCCTCCGTGATCATCTCGCTCTGATCAGGTAAGACAGCCCATAGCGCGAACAGGAAATCCCCTCTGACTCAGAGGGAGAGACAGCCGCCAAGAAGCTCACCCCGTGGCAAGCCAACCCACAGCTCAGGGGTCTTGTAGAGAGACGAGAAGAGAGGGAGAGAGAGAGAAAGTAGTGGAGAGAAGAGTGAGAGGGGGAGAAGAGGGAATAACATCATTAGTCCTGTTTATCGCTATGGTCTCTTCCCCTGGAATACATACAAGCTTGACAATGTGGCCAAAGTCCATGGGACAGGAGCTGTATCATGTAGTACCCCGTCCACCGGTTGGCGATATGGGTAGCACACACAGACAATGTAGCAGTTAACAACTTGCCAGCAAATATGGAACACTTGAGGATGTTCGAGCATGCCAATCTCTCAATTTTCGCTGAAATGTGTCCGCCAGAATCTCTCCTTTGGTCTCTCAATTTCTTGGGAACTTGGGCCCTAATAGCAGCACTCTGCTGTCAATCTACTTAAGAAGATCCTCATCATTAAATAGGGGTACATGAATCCATGAAGGGCTGCAAATGGTCACCAAGAACGTGAAACGTAGTGGACCACGGGACCCACACCATGAGAGCACATCTTACATACGCTAAGGACCTTCCTCCAGCCTGCGAGGGTGTCCTTGTTTGACCAACATTTAATGAGGTTCAGTATGGCTTCTTGGAAGGCATGCCCCATGTTGTGCCCGGTGACTCGTCTATCGTGGGTCCAGTTAGGAAACGGGACACCGAGTCGCCTGTTGTGAAGCCGTCTTGTGTCCTGGTTTCTCTGGGTGTGTCGAACATGAGACTCTCGTAATAGCGAGTGAAAGACTAAGAACACGCTGTGAGGGTGGCCCCTGTTTTAGGGCCTGCCGCCTCGCGTCTTGTGGATTAACTGATGATAGTTTCATCTGTGACTCGTACCCACCAATCATAGCCTCGTGTCTACTCTGAACCTCCCAATAATCACTGCCGCTGTCCTTGCCACAAGTCTTGCCGCACGTTTTCCGTGTTCGAGTCACCACGACCAGTTGTCCTGCAACTGTGGCAACATTGTTCTTAGAAGTAAGTACTACACACCCTCCCTCTGTTGGAGCTCAGAGTTTCAGAGACCGCTCTGAGAACATACTGTACCAATCAAGGTATTGCACAGGAACAATGATCGAGAAAAGCTCCGTTACTATTAAAGGAGTACAGGAGTACCAGGACAGTGTGCAGCTGAGTGTGCAAATATAAACATAGTGCAAAACACATGTGACGTACTAGTAAACATAACAGTGGGCAGGACTGGGACATGGGTTAATTAATACAGATAGGGTGGGGGGGTAACACCATAGGAAGATTATAGCGTGGTTTGCACTTTAATATTTCGTCACTTTTGTATAGATAACTAATATCTGCTGTTTCCAAAAGTGATGTGCACATTAACTACCACAATACTAGATAACATAATCGTGGTGTATGTTGACTGTACCAAGTAAAAAATATGTATCTCCCGTATTTGTCCATTTTTACTTTTATCCATCATTTGAACACATCAGATGCAGTTGTTTCTACTGAGCTGGAATCTCGTGAGAATGGGACCTAACACAGAAATGGGTCCAATCAACTGCTCGTGGAGAGCAGAGGTCCTGGTTAGCCATTGACTTACATTAACGGTAAATTGAGTGGTTTTCAGGTCCGGCTACCCTGAGTTAAACGTTGCTATTTTGGTGTCAGAGACAGATATTTGTTTTTTAGTGAGACAGCAGATGATATTAATGTAAACATACACACTACTGCAGCTGTAAGACTTGACCTGTGGATACTCTGATAAAGCTGCTTGATTCATAATACACAAGTGAGAGATTACATTGTACAACATTAAAATTTAGTCAGTCATTAGAAACAATACGGTGTGTAGAACTGTGAGTGTGTGTCGGAATAATATAATATTAATACGTAATCATACAGTGTACAGTTCTGATGATTTCCGGGGTGATAGTAGTTTGTGGGCCTAATGGAGGACACTTATGATGAGTTACTTGAGTATTTCTGACATTGTGTGGTTCAGTGAGTTTCAAGCAGGTGCCTTGATTAGGTCTGCAATAGTTCGAAACTCAGTTGACGCAGGTCTATGGCGCTTGAAGCAGTCTAGTCTATGGTGTTACAGCAGGTGTCAATCTGTGGGCGTTTGAGCCTGCTTATACTGCATTGAGCAGTCTAATGGCGTTGAGTAGTCTAATGGCGTTGAACGGTCTAATGGGGTTGAGCAGTCTAATGGGGTTGAGTAGTTTAATGGGGTTGAGCAGTCTAATGGGGTTGAGTAGTTTAATGGTGTTGAGCAGTCTAATGGCGTTGTGTAGTCTAATGGCATTGTGTAGTCTAATGGCGTTGTGTAGTCTAATGTCGTTGAGCAGTCTAATGGCGTTGAGCAGTCTAATGGCGTTGAGCAGTCTAATGGCGTTGAGCAGTCTAATGGCGTTGAGCAGTCTAATGGCGTTGAGCAGTCTAATGGCGTTGAGCAGTCTAATGGCGTTGAGCAGTCTAATGGCGTTGAGCAGTCTAATGGCTTGTGGAAAGAAGCGTCCTCGAATGCTGCATTGTTCCACAACTAGAATGACGTCTAATAACTACAGCTGCAGAAGGCGTCGTGAACTGTGAATGTTGAGTCAATGTGAATTTAAAACAAGCCGATTATCAGTTTGATGTCTGATTACAGTTGTTTACAGACCTGTTCTATATTTGAAATCCAACAACTGTTCCTGAGGCTCTCCGTCCTTCTTTGTCTCTCCAGCGTGAACTTGGGCTTTGGTGGCACCATGACCATCCACCTGATGCACAGGTAACGTTCACCTGTTCTCCAGCTTCTTCCAGTGGAGTGAGAGGACGGAATGATGCGGTTATCCGACCACTAGAGGATGGATACAGAGAGCATAGTTCAGTGTTTTTAGTGGGATAACAGGAAAAGTGGTTGGGTGTTTAGGCTACTGACAGATCAAAGGTGAACCAAGAACGTCCTGGATGATGGGTTCATGTGTTGAGGGTTGGAGGTAAGTCATGTCATGCTTTACCTGGAAGCGTTGAGGAACACACCTCGCGCCCTTTCATACCATAGATAGCTTTCCACATAGCACACAATACTCTCCTCTGTCTTTTCCTTTCTACTGTGAGCTTCTCCAGCTTCAGAGATACCCGTTCCAGCTTTCTCCAGTTCTCCAATCAGAGACGCTCTGTTGCCTGTAGGTTAGCAGGATTCTCCAGTGTTCTCCCTGGACGTCTTCAGATCTTTGTACAGCGCAGAACCAGGGTTGTCCCTTGTTATTGGGACCCATAACCCAGTGCACTTCACAGCTCTTGACAGTTCAGTGGAGGAATCGAAATTAGGTGCAACATAATTGGCAGGCGACCTGGACCACTGAAGCTCGCTGGACTGAGGGTGCTCTCCCATGACAACATATACAGGAAGAAACCACACAGAGAATATTTGGTGCTATCTGAAAGAGACACATTAACATACAGATTACGATGTTACTGCCAGACTGCAGTTATTCGAGTATGATGGGATACATGTCTTTAACCCTGCACTGCCACTGTTTAACAGAGACATCAGTTCTTATACGGATCAGCGTTTGACTGTCATATGACGTTTCTCTGAGTTTGATTCGGTGATATTTAGCAGATTAAGCTGGTTTCGTTACGTTTCTCAGTTTTCTGAAACTGACTGCTGATAAAATTGAGTTTCATAGAAAATCCATCCTCTAAACAGAACAGGAAATCCAAAGCCCAGCAGAGGCGACTGCTTGGACATGGTATATATCAGCTGATCTGAAAACCACCAATCAGATTCCAATCCAACTCACCGGAAACACATTTGACTGGCGGGTGTAAAAACACCTAGTTCAAATCAGATCACGCTACATAAGTAACATTAATTGAGCAGGTGTAAAAGGGATCTAAGAGGTCAGGGTGACTTATAATACAGGGTGACAGTAATACATTACCTCCATATGAACAACTGAGAAGATCAAACACCAGCAAGAGAAGAATCATAACTGTGAACAGAAAACAATGTTAGGGTTTATTACAGCTCTAGCTGGCTGAACATTACAGGGTGTAACTGTTAGATGACCAATTTATCCAGCTCCATGTACTCTAGAGGTTCTAAGTACCTACTCTAGTACATCCATCAGTAAAGTAATCTACTATTTTTATTCTTCAGCTGTTAATATTTGGTAGCTGATTACGCTGGGTTAATCTGAGTCGTGTTGCAGTGATGACAGAGCTGATACAGTGCCATATATGTGGTCACTGAAATGTTAAGTAAGGTCTCAGGCAGTGTTGAGGATTCTCCTAATGTCTCGAACAGTGACGAGGACTCTCCTCATCTGTGGCGATCGAACAGTGCTGACATGAGGACTTATTTACCTCGAGTCTCGATCGAAGAGTGATGGAGGACTCTCCTCACGTCTCGACAGGACAAGTGATGAGGATCTCTCCTCATGGTATTCGGACAGTGATGAGGACTCTCCTCATGTCTCGGACAGTGATGAGGACTCTCCTCATGTCTCAAACAGTGATGAGGACCCTCCTCATGTCTCGAACAGTGATGAGGACCCTCCTCATGTCTCGAACAGTGATGAGGACCCTCCTCATGTCTCGAACAGTGATGAGGACCCTCCTCATGTCTCGAACAGTGATGAGGACTCTCCTCATTTTAATTTCTCTGGACATGTTTACGCTAGTGGCAACTGGTTCGAGAAAAATTAAGTAACGGGTGGCAAACAAGGATACCTAGGCCACCCAACCAGTTTGAGTACTCGGGTATCTATTAGATTTTCCTCTGAGCTATTTTCCCTGTCTACAGGGAGAACAGAACCACGCCTACTGTTATTAGCACACAGAGCAGTTGTTGCATGTTATACTCGGAGTGGTGGGGCACCGCTAGCCATCATAGCATGTGTGGGGGAAAAACGAAAAGCTATTACTGGCTTGTATTTGTCTTAAACGTACCTCAGTTGATAGAATAGCTTTTTAGTAGTGTGATTTAAAGTTGATCGTATGTTTAATGCGACACCAAATATTCTAAATGGGCTTTCAGTCTGGACTTCTGACTCCAGCCAAAACCTTTACTAATGAACCAGAGTGTAGGGTAGACAAAAACCATCCAATAATCACGATGAATGGTACCAGGTGTAAAAAGGGTAGTGAGTCACTAGGGATTCAGGATGACCTGTTGCTCACACTAATGAATTACCTGCATTTGTACAGCTGAGAAGATCAAACACCAGCAACAGAAGAATCATAACTGTAAACAGAAACAGTAGTTAGTGTTTATTACATGTTACACTCAATGGACACTGTTATGTCTATTAGATCACAATGTGAAGGGGTGAAAGGTCCATGTACTCAGTTCCATGTTCTCTAGTAACATTAAATAGACTTTTACTGTGAAGTGATGCTCCTCAAGTATATTTTGAAGTTAAATCATTAATATTTAATTTATTTCACCCCATCTGTACTGCTTTTACAATCGGTCAGATCTCTGACTTTTCAGGTTCCTGTTCTGGTTTTTCCACCGGGTCGCAACCCGAAAAGTTGTTTCCCAGCTGGAACCATAGAGCAGTAGGTTCTTCAGGATGAACCATGACAACATCTGTGGGTGTGTCAGTGGTTGAGGACATAGAAAGCAGCCCAGTACTCTCCTGGAGGCCCTATTCTGCTTATCTCCAGTAGTTGACCTGTGCTACTTTCTGGATATAAACAAACATCTGGAATAACATCACAAACGCTCTCAGCTAATCTATAAGCTCCGCCATCTTGGGTCTATTGTTTACTTCTCCTGTGCAGTGCCCTCAGCAAAGTAGAGCCTAAAATAGCTAGGCTCTGTTTCAGTAACACAGTGGTGGTGATGGGAACCAGGGCATACACACACATATAAACATTGTACCAGTGAACCTACACGTATCTACTGAGAGGTATATGGAATGTTGTTGATGGGAAACATGTCAAACATTAACTCAGATCTTATGAAGTCTGACCCAGTTATAGAAGCAACGGCCAGTACGGACTACAACCCAGCAGATAAACTCCTAGCACTGAATACAGCCAGCATAATAAACAGCAGTGCACATTTCACACAAGCTAAACTACTATATTAATATATTCTATATGGAACACGTTCTAATGACAAATCATAGCTGTATGATCAACCCCCCCCCCCAACACCCACACCTGTGTACCGCCACTGCTTTACTTTCACTTTTAGAGAGCTCCAATAAAGAACTCCTAACACTGTTACAGTATGAAAATGAGAAACACAGAGTGAGAGATGATGAAGTGTGGAGAGTCCAGTCTTCTATATCAGATACAGAGTTACAGTAAAAGCTCAGCCTACCTTCGTGTGGAGTCACTGAGGCATAACTGAACGTGTAGAGGTTCAGGATGATCTGCAGATCCGCCGAGTCCACCGAGAGCTTATTATCAGCACTGATTCATACAGTACAGTATCTCTCCGTTTAGAAAGAGGAATGAGAGCCGGAGCTGCTCACATCCTCTAACCTCACCAGCTCACCTGGATTAGCCTGCTGAAGAGGCGTGCAGGTCCAGAGTCCAGTTCAGCGTGTAAACCTGTAAAGACTTTCTCTATTCAGTTCCTCATCAGTCCAGACTGAACCTGCATGTTCTTCCTCACAGTGAGACACAGAACCTCCTACAGCTACATACACTTATAGAAAAGGCTTCTTCACTGAGGATGGAGGTGCAGAAGTGCAGTGCACTGCTCTTTCAGGGAGCGTCTACAAACGCAGAACTGTCGCTACACCTGTGGGGCTTGTGATAGGTTGGCAGCCTGCCAGGATGTTTCTTGCTCTCCCCCCAGTGAGCACTGGGATAGGCTCAAGCACCACCCACTAACACTGACAGATTCAGTTTACTCTGCCGTGAGGTTAAAGGTCACAAATAAAAACACACAAAATTTAATCTAACTCTGCTGACATAAACAACATCAGGAATGAAGTCTGATAGTTCGTTACTGAGGACATTCTATACTGAAGCATGTGACTGTGAAATTACATAAATCATAGTGAATATGAAATTACCACCTGGCCTTTATATTCATTATAGATAGAGAGAGAGCAGTCAACATATCCTCAGTCCCCACACACCCCAGTCATCCCGTTCCAACCCCTGACCTCCGGAAAGAGGCACCGGAATACCCGAGCCAGGACCACCAGGCTCAGGAACAGCTTTTACCCTAGAGCTGTCAAACTGGTCACACCGGCAGCACCTACTACAACACGACTACACCACTAAACTACATCACTGCTACTGATTTCTAGCCAGTATCCCCCAGCACACACTGGGCTCCCCTACCTCACAGGACTGTTACACTGCACTTTAACTTTAACTGTGTACTTGAACATCCAGCTGTGTATTTATTTATCTATACTGAACATCTGTGCTAGGTAATTTAGCTGTTACCTGAACATTAAGCTGCTGTTCTCCCACCTGCACTGTACACTTTATATATCTATACTGTTTACAACCGCACACTCACTGATACCGCTCTTACTCCTTGCACATGTCCTTTACACGTACTGTACTGTTTGCACACATTGTTTTTGTCTATTTGTCTTTCTCTTAGCACTACACTATATATATATATATATATATATATATATATTCTGTAACTGCACTGGAGAAGGAGCCTGACTGTGTTTCGTTATGCTGTACAAACCTGTATTGGTATAATGGCAGTAAAGTTGAATGGAATTGAATTGGAAAAAAAAAGTTCAAAATGACACATAAAAAATAAGCTCAGAACCTTGTCCTGAATCTCCTTCCTGGAGATACGAGGTTTCATTCCGCCACTGAAGTTATATTAGTTCTAATTATGGAAGTATAAATGGTCAGTTAAACAGCAACTACATATTAAAGTAAACTTGCGGCTCTAGTGAGTTCACTATCTGAATATGAACTCACTGACTATAAAAGAGAAGTTACTGTAGATGTACAGTGTTATTGTGGATGTAGAAATGCAGAGATGTTAAAATATAAACAATATGAAATGTTAATGACCATTATATGGTGATACTGTATTATATAAAATAAGAAAGATGAGTTAATACAAACATGCAAAATATTCCCGGTTACATGATCAGATTATTCAGTCAATATTACTGTATGAATATTAATACCGTGTTGTAGAGTTTGTTTTATTAAGAAACATCTTTGGAGTCAGAAAGTAAACACAGAGCTGCTCATATTTCATAATTACATTTTCACTATTATACACATATACAGTACTGATACAGAGACCTGATCTGAGATCAGACCTTAATCATGTTATTGTAGATAAAGTTCATTACAGTTCACACACTTAGTAGGAGATATTCCAAGTGTGTATCGAGGTATGAGTCCGGGATATATAACAGGAATGAGAGGTGATGATGGTGATGAAGGTACATTATTGAAAGTGTAGAGATGTGTCTGTTTATCACAGTCGTAAAAAGACAGTGTGTGTTTCTCACAGTCTATAAACACTCCCAGCTTTGAGACCCGACCGCTCACTAGAACAGGAGTCAGAGAGGGATCATTAACATAGTACCCTTTATCTTTATCACAGTGAAGAACCCAGTAGCCGTTCTGTGGAGTTACAGGAACTGGTGTCCTCATCTCTGCTGATTGGTTGGTTACACCCACATACCAGGATGTTGGACATTCATTTATCCCCTGAAAATGTTCAGTGTTGTTTAATGCATCTGTCAGTCCGGTCACCTCCCAGTAATACTGTCCTGAGTGAATTCTCTCTCTAAACCAGCAGCCCAGAGTAGAGTCTGATGACTGAACCTGGATGCACACTGAAAATAATACATCAAATACACATAAACATATAAACTATATAAACTCATAAACACACATACAAAATATCAAAACCTTCTAACATTAAACTTAATAAGAAGAGACTCAGAAAATAAAGAGGATCAGTCATTATTCATATTACAGAATATGTAGGAATGTGTTTATTGACTATGTAAATGTGATATTAGTGATGTACATTATATCTACATCAGTAACACTGAATCCTGATCTTAAGGTTTGGGTTTGGGAGGGTGGGGAGACAGATGTGATGGTGGAGGGTAGGTAGATGGGGCAGGTGTGGGGAGAGGGTTACCTTTGCGTGTGAGCATCTTTTCCCAGTCTGTATAAAGAGGAAAGAGAAGAACTGGAGTCATTTAGAAAGAGCAGGTGTGACACATGTTAGACGGCTATAAAGATGGTGTACTGATGGAGATGTGGATGAGAGGGCTATAAAGATGGTGTACTGATGGAGATGTGGATGAGAGGGCTATAAAGATGGTGCACTGATGGAGATGTGGATGAGAGGGCTATAAAGATGATGTACTGATGGAGATGTGTATGAGATGGCTATAAAGATGGTGTACTGATGGAGATGTGGATGAGAGGGCTATAAAGATGGTGTACTGATGGAGATGTGGATGAGAGGGCTATAAAGATGGTGTACTGATGGAGATGTGGATGAGAGGGCTATAAAGATGGTGTACTGATGGAGATGTGTCTGAGAGGGCTATAAAGATGGTGTACTGATGGAGATGTGGATGAGAGGGCTATAAAGATGGTGTACTGATGGAGATGTGTCTGAGAGGGCTATAAAGATGGTGTACTGATGGAGATGTGGATGTACCTGAAAGTTCTTTGCTGGTTTCTGCTGAATCAGATCAAAGGAAAATCAGGTGTTAGTGTTTTCACTGTGTTCACATTGTGGAATGATCTTCACTGAACAACTTTAAACTCAGGAACTGAATAAGTGCTGCTCTAAACCTTACTGATGAAGCACTTATCACACTACAGTGACCTGGAAGATTCACTAAGAAGAAGGAGCATCGAACGTAACTCCAGAACTCCAGTCTGTACAGATACTGAATAATAAACTGTAGGAGGTAATAAGACTCAGATCTGGAGGGGTTGAAGTAATCATTCTTCATAACTTACAGTTAGCCCTAATAACTTCACAGATATACATGTATAAAGTGTTTAATGTAACATTCTGACTAATATTTGTATATATGGGTGTATATATATATTTTAAAACGTACCTTCTGGAACTGTATGAGTTTCTTTATTAAATGTTTCTGCTGAAAAAAAGCAGAATAGTCATTTTTCTAGCAGTTTAAATCTGCTTAATGTTCAGTAACATCAACATATAAATCTGTGTATTTTGGTACAGAGTGATTTAGATTCAGTTTGGATACATAATGGACGTTTATGACCCTGAACGAAAGAAATTCAGCTTAGCTTTTATCTCACTAACACTGAAACTGCAGTGTCGTCAGTGAAACCTCTAAAGATCTAAACAGTCTATACAGCACTAACAAGAGCAAAATACACTATATGGCAAAATCATATATGAAAATCATATGGAGTGGACCATCAGAAATGCTCCAAAATAGCTTAGCATAAAACTAATTTATATTAATTTAACAAAAAAAGGTTTTTGTAGTGTTTTGTAAATGTACTTGGTATTTCAATAATAAACAATGAAATAAAATGTGCTGTGATTTTATGTAGTCAAACAGTAACTGTGAGGCAGGTGTGTAGACGTCTCTCTAGAACATCAGTAATACGTGTCTATTGAGGCAGGAAAGCTGTACTGTGATTAACCAGATTTAGATTCAGATTTTTACCTTGTGTTTCTTTATCTGGACTTCTTTCCTGGTTAATCGTTTCTGGAGCTGCAGAATGAAAATTAAGATTATTGTTGCATTATTATCTTGAGAGCACTGAATCTGTATCTATAGTGGCTTCCAAAACGTTCTCACACTGAAACTCGAAAGCAGAACAGACTGTAAAAATAAATATAGCTTATGTTTATTCAAATTTACTCAAAACTAACTAAATAACTTTGTGTTATTTTGTTTAAAGACAAAATAACACAAAGTTTATTTATTCAGCACTTCATATTCTGCAGTTCTAAATAAAAGTACTGATTCCCTCTATCAAATAGACTCAAGGTGAGAGAAGCAGGGTGTAGGAAAAAAAAACCCAGAAAGGAGGTGTAAAGACAGCGAGATCAGAAAGGAGGTGTAAAGGCAGTGAGATCATAAAGGAGGTGTAAAGACAGTAAGATCATAAAGGAGGTGTAAAGACAGCGAGATCAGAAAGGAGGTGTAAAGGCAGTGAGATCAGAAAGGAGGCGTAAAGACAGTGAGATGAGAAAGGAGGTGTAAAGACAGCGAGATCAGAAAGGAGGTGTAAAGGCAGCGAGATCAGAAAGGAGGTGTAAAGGCAGCGAGATCAGAAAGGAGGTGTAAAGACAGCGAGATCAGAAAGGAGGTGTAAAGGCAGTGAGATCAGAAAGGAGGCGTAAAGACAGTGAGATGAGAAAGGAGGTGTAAAGACAGCGAGATCAGAAAGGAGGTGTAAAGGCAGCGAGATCAGAAAGGAGGTGTAAAGGCAGCGAGATCAGAAAGGAGGTGTAAAGGCAGCGAGATCAGAAAGGAGGTGTAAAGACAGCGAGATCAGAAAGGAGGTGTAAAGGCAGTGAGATCAGAAAGGAGGCGTAAAGACAGTGAGATGAGAAAGGAGGTGTAAAGACAATGAGATCAGAAAGGAAGTGTAAAGGCAGTGAGATCAGAAAGGAGGTGTAAAGGCAGTGAGATCAGAAAGGCAGCGAGATGAGAAAGGAGGTGTAAAGGCAGCGAGATGAGAAAGGAGGTGTAAAGGCAGGGAGATCAGATAGGAGGTGTAAAGGCAGTAACATGAGAAAGGAGGTGTAAAGGCAGGGAGATGAGAAAGGAGGGGTAAAGGCAGGGAGATGAGAAAGGAGGGGTAAAGGCAGTGAGATGAAAAAGGAGGGGTAAAGGCAGTGAGATCAGAAAGGAGGTGTAAAGGCAGTGAGATCAGAAAGGAGGTGTAAAGGCAGTAAGATGGTTGAGAGTGTTATCCAGGTCTACTCACCCACAAGGCAAACTCCTTCTTCTTCTAAAGGACCTTAAGAGAAAGAACATCATGTACCTCCTGAGAAGATTCTCCTCATTTCTATATTCTCTTATTAATAACTATAGCTGGATCTCTTAGTGCTCAGAAACACAGTAGGCATGTTCAGTCTTATGGTGTGGAGTGTCTGAAGATTAATGCTGAAGATGCAGCTTCCTCACAACAGCAGACTGAGTCTTACCTGTAGATGGAGACTCCTTCTGGGAACGTTTTGGGAAAATACGGCCTGTAATCCAGAAAATTCCAAAATAATTCTAAATATTAGTAACATGATAAATAGGACTTATTGAACTGCACTAAGATGTGAGCAATACGGCCAAAATATAATATCACAGTAACGGAAATTACTGGATCATGATATTTAGCTTTTCTTTGACCAAGCTGAACCAGACCAAAAAACAAAATTAATTAAAAACTAAAATTCAGTTAATGATTTTACAAACTGGACTGTTACTGGACTAATGATGCCCCCCTTGTGATGAAAGGTCCTGTTATTGTTTGTTACATACCTACAATATCTATGATAAATTTATTATAACAGTATTTATCACAATAATAATTAATATCATCATATTTCCCAGCCCTTTCGATAACTAAACACTTCCTACCTCTGTTCTTGAAGATGAAGCCTCCCATTACAACCAACATCAGCAGACTGATAACCAATAAGATGGTGACGGCTGTGTAACCTGGAGAGTCACCTGATATAAACAAGCTTTTATTAATTTATCTGAGAACCAAAACTGAACAAAGTGTTCTTTTACTCACCTGGTACAGTAGCAGGTTTGAGTGGCAGCACTCTTCCCTCCTTCATCTCCTCATCCGAATAGCCCACAGAACAGGAGATCCACTCGGACTCAGAGGGAGAGACAAGCAGCCAAGAGCTCACACTCACCAACCTATCAGAACCTGTATGAGAGAGAGAGAGTTAGCCTTATAGCTATAACCACATATATGTCTCTAAAAATGTTATTTAATACAGTGTTAATGTAATTTACACACCTGTATTAAACTGATCAACACTGTTCCTAAGTTCTCTTCCTCCTTTGTCTCTCCAGGTGACGGTTGGGTTTGGTGACCATCCATCTGATGCACAGGTAACATTAATCTGATCTCCAGCTTCAGCCAATGAGAAAAGAAGAGGAGATCCAACCACTGGAGAATATAATTTATTTTACCTTTAATTTAACAAACACTGTAAAAACACTGTAGTTGCATTAAATCTAAAATTATGAGTGACACCAGAAAATGCTCTGATGGCTATGTAAACTAGTAACAGAGCAAGGTTAACCAGAACGTTCTGATGAGGGTTCATAAGTGTTGAGTCATGTCTTTACCTGGAAGGCTGAGGAACACGTTCGCCTCCTCATACCATTTGTAACTGTTAACATAGCACATATATGCTCCTCTATCTGCTAGTGTGAGCTTCTCCAGCTTCAGAGAGACGTTCCCTTTCTCCAGTTCTCCAACCAGAGACACTCTGTCCCTGTAGCGAGGATCTCCAGTGTTCTCCTGGACCTTCAGCTTGTTATACAGTAGAATCGGGTTGTTTTTGTCTTTAGGACCGTACCAGCGGACTTCATTGCCCGTACAATCCAAAGCAGGAGAAACATGGCATGGCAGGACCACTGAAGATCCCGACTGTCCTGATATAACACCATCAGGAACCACCAAAGAAAATACCTCTGAAAAAATATTATTATTATTATTATTGTTATTATTATTATTATTATTATTATTATTATTATTATTATTATTATTATTATTATTATTATTAAAAACCATGTGTTAGACCTAACTAAGCTGTCTTAGATGGATTGTAGAGTAAATGATTATGTCCATCATATCCCCCCATTACATCTCCTAATCATTCAGTATTTGAGTTTAGTGGCCCGATCCAGTTACAGTAGGATTCAAAGAGACTGTATTGTCATGTGGTACATGGGGTGGAACGAAATTGTAGTACTCAAGGACCCAGCTACACCCAAACAGCAGTACTTAAATTTAAATAAATAAAATATACATAATTATATAAAAATATAGATAAAATATAGAAATAAAAAGCAGCAAGGAAACTGAAAAGGCAGCAGCCGAGTGTGTTTAAAGTGACTAAGTGTCCTCAAAGTGTCGGTGCAGTGGTTTCAACTAGTTTAGTAAATCTCTACCATCTTTATTATAGTGTTCAGGTCTTAAGCCAAAAAAATGTGGTGGTCTTCTTTATAAAAAACAAAAAACTGCATCATAAATGTAATATTAAATACTGATTTTTTACAAAATTAAATACTGGTTAAAATACTCTGCCTCCATGTTTTGGCATGGAAGTGTAGATACAAATGAAAGGAAAAGGGGTCTCAGGGTTTAGCTGGTGAGCTGGTGGTCTCACTAATGAATTACCTGCATTTGCACAGCTGAGAAGATCCAACACCAGCAACAGAAGAAGCATATCTATAAACAGAAAAGAATATTAGTGTTACAGTTGAATGCATATTATGATGTATGTATGTATGTATATATGATAACCATGTGCATGGATGGGAGGTCCATTTACACATCAGTAATTGTTGAAGCTGGACAACTTCAAAGGACACGGCTTCTAAGTCAATAAGCAAGTGTGTGTTAACAGGAACGAGCGCTGACTCAAAGTTCACCAGTTAAGAATGAGATCCAGGGACAGACAATAAACACTGCAATGCACAGGTCCCACACCTGATAGAACAGAGGTGGAGCAGAGGCCAGATACAGCATCCAGAGCCCAGTACCTCAAGAAGGTGCAGACAGTCCCTTCCTGAAGTCAGGCTAGGTGCATAATCAGCAATTCACCACAGTGGCTGAAGTTGGACCTGGATGTGGACATAGTACTAGGAACAACAGCAAAGGGCAATGTGGATGGGAGACTACAGACTATGACAGCCCTTGTTGTGACTTATACAAAACAACAGCATGCCGAGGAGACCCGTATCACCAGGAAGAAGCTAAAGCCCCTAAATAATAAATATACGGTGGCAGGGGAAGAGGAACAGGCACCTCTGGCAGAGCTTCAACTTCTCATGAGGAAGAGACTCACACGCCACAAAAGAACTGAGCAGCATATGGCAGATGGAGAGAACTGGAAAGAGGACAGGCTTTATCAACATCCTATTTGGATTCACCAAGGAGCTCTTTGGAACCAAACACAGTGGGTGCCTGGCTTGTCCCAAAGAGGAAATAGAGAATATCTCAAACACCTTCAGTGATTGTAACAGAGACTCGGATCTAGGGGAGTGTGATAGAGTGATTACACCATCTGAGAGAACCCAGTTGATGGACCCAATGAAGGAACACCTGAAAGAACAGCAGGAGACGGCTGGACAACTAGAAAAGGCATTGCAGTACAGCAATGGAAAGTTGCAGCAGGGGTGTGGTTTCCCAAAGATGAAAACTCTAAATCATAAGGAGAAATGTTGAGGAATCTGTCACATCTCCTGCTGCTGTTTCCCCTCCCTGCCCACAGAGGTCACTCTCACCTGAATTTCAGCCCTGGGATCCCCACCTGATTGTAATCAGCGGCCATTTTGTGTGTTTATATGCTCCATGTTGTCCTTTGTTCATTGTGAAGTCTTGTATTGGTGTTCCTTGCAATTCTGAGCCGTTCTTGTTTGGTGAATTGTGGACTGAATTTCTGGTGTTGGACCAGGATTGTTTGGACTTTGAGCTTTATCTTATTAAACCTGCACTTGACTCCTCACTCCGGTGGTGGATCAGTTTATGACAGAATCAGTACAATGATTCTGTAGTGCAAACAGACTATATCACAGGAATACAGGGCTGCTGGGATACCTAGGCAGGGTCACACAGCTCCTTAGAAAAACCAGAGAGAAAAGGACTGACCTTGTGGTACTAAGGTTAGATCTGATCAATGCCTATGACTCAAGGTCTCAAAAAGGTGATGCAGGACACAATGCAGAAGCACCATGTTCCAGCTACACCCAAAGACCTTATACTTGACTATTATGGTAACTTTAGGAGTCCCGTCAGGTGAAACAACTTCAGAACCCCAACTGAACAACAGGCTAGAGGTGGGAGTCATTACAGGCTGTGCCATCTCACTGATCCTGGTAACCCTTGGTATGAAAATGTTGGTTAGGTCAGTAGAACCAGAACATTAAGGCCCAAAGTTGAAGAAACAACGAGAAGTCAGGGTTACTCCGATCTACACCTGTAGGTGAACCCCAGACACATGTTAAGCATTGGCATCTTAAGGGACCATTATATGTTCTTATAGTTTTGTTATGAAGTACGATTATGAGAAGTGAAATGGGGGTCAGAGTCCCAGTTTGGTGATTTTCCTGCTCTACCCTGCCAAAAACATTGGTAATTAACAGATTTAAATCACCAAGGTGTACAGAAGTTTGGTCCTCCAGGACTGGAGCACCCAGTTCTTGGGTTTTGATGTAAATCAATGAGATGGCATTGTACAGGCACCTGCCCTGTTAAGCACTTCGGTGTTAGTGGCAGATTGATCTTGTATGTCTTTCTAAGAAGTACTTTTGTGAAGTAATGTTATAATTTCTTAGAGCATGTCTGTGTAATACATGATGCAAGCACATTGACAAATAAACAATATTCAATTATTTATTACATTTTTGGTCCCATCTCAAAATCCTTAAAGTAAGACAATTTAAAATCAGCCTAATAATTAAAATTAATTAAAATGCCCTGATTTTGTATTGTAAATATCATAATCATAATACCTTGATCGTTGACTTGTTATGCTTATTTTGAGCCCTAAATAACTTAAAATGAGGTAAAACGTCTAACTAAGGCTGATCAGGGTAATTGTTCTAAAATTAAGCAAGATAATCTTACACTTAAAGAAAAAATAAGATTCTCTCTCTTAATATAAGATCATTTGACTTGCTAAGATTTAGTTTTTTGCAGTGTAGCGAAGAGCAGCAACAGCAATAAACATCTGCTGGTGGTGACTGATTACTGCAGTTAACTGGAAGAACTGTTTCCCGTCTACACGGTCCAACCACAGCATGGAGCCAGCGTTGTAACCCATGGGATAAACCCAATGCCCCTTACCACCCACAGACCAACTTAACTGATACTTTAAAAACCATGACTGTGTGCTTTGTTAGTGTAGTGATACCGTACTTGGGACTGCTGGACCTGCAGAAACTGTGTTAGGACACAAGCTTATGGACCATTACATTACCCTGCACAAAAACCATATAACCCTGACCAGTCCGCTCCTGCAGCATCATCATAATCAACTGCATCGAGTCACAACCAGTGTGGATAAGGCCGGTGCTTGGGAAGCGGAATATTAAAATGCATGCCGCATAAAATAAAAATTCCATGAAGGTGATCTTCCACTGTTTCAGGTGGGGTATGCTTTAATGGACAATCTATCTCCAAAATCACAAGGCCCAACTGAAATCATTAAACAACAACATGGTCAAATTCCAACGTATCTATGCGTGACACACTAAACCAGCATGCAACTAGTGAAGAACATGTAAAAGATACTATGTCTTGGGTAAGACTTAACCCGGGGACGAGTTTGTGATGGTTTAACACACTGTTGGAATGCCCCTCCCATCCACTAGGGTTCAGTATTTCATTGGGTGGATATGTGAGGTAGCATAGAAGGCCCAGTGAAGAAGGTTTCCTCTACATGTCATTATGTCGTGCTGTAAATCTCAAAGAAAGGTTGTGTTCAGTACACGCTTCAGACAAACTTGCAGAGGGTTTCATGTATTGGAGTAGTAAGAGTGTTAGGCAATGCTTACTTATATCGAAAGCTTAACGGTAACATAAAAACCACACCCAAGGGCCCAGGAAGGACAAATGCAGTCTCTATAGTAAAGTATAGTATAGTAGCAATTTAAAACTGTTTCTCATTTGTGCACAGAGAAATTTGTCCTCCACATTTAACCTCTCAGTGCAGTGATACATATAATATACATACATACATAGCACATGTAGTTCATGCAGATCTTTGTAATGTCTGACCCAGTTACAGTAGCAAAGGTCAGTAGGGTCTATAACACAGGAGATAATTTTACACAGTGGTGCCGGATATTACCAGCATTAGAAACGTCTATGCAGATTTTACACAAATTAAAATATTGAATAATATCTTTATATAGTAAAACACCCTGAAAACAAATCACAATATATAATCTTACACATTATCACCCTCTACACTATAAACTCCCACCATTCCACCATTCCACTGTCACAAATCTCCAATACAGACCTCCTAACACTGTTACAGTATGAGAATGAGAAACACAGAGTGAGAGATGATGGAGTGTGGAGAGTCCAGTCTTCTATATCAGATACAGAGTTACAGTAAAAGCTCAGCCTACCTTCGTGTGGAGTCACTGAGGCGTAACTGAATGTGTAGAGGTTCAGGATGATCTGCAGATCCGCCGAGTCCACCGAGAGCTTATTTTCAGCACTGATTCATACAGTACAGGATCTCTCCGTTTAGAATGAGGAATGAGATCCGGAGCTGCTCCGATCCTCTAACCTCACCAGCTCACCTGGACTAACCTGCTGAAAGAGGCGTGGCGAGGACAGAGATCAGAGTCCAGTTCAGTGTGTAAACCTGTAAAGACTTTCTCTCTTCAGTTCCTCATCAGTCCAGACTGAACCTGCATGTTCTTCCTCACAGTGGAACACAGAACCACCTACAGCTACACACACTTATAGAAAAGGCTTCTTCACTGAGGGTGGAGGTGTGGAAATGCAGCGCACTGCTCTTTCAGGGAGCGTCTATAAACGCAGAACAGTCGCTACACCTGTGTGTCTTGTGATAGGTTGGCAGCCTGCCAGGATGTTTCTTGCCCTCTGCCCAGTGAGCACTGGGATAGGCTCCAGCACCACCCACTAACACTGACAGATTCAGTTTACTCTGCCGTGAGGTCAAAGGTCACAAATAAAAACACACAAAGTTTAATCTAACTCTGCTGACATAAACAACATCAGGAATGAAGTCTGATAGTTCGTTACTGAGGACATTCTATACTGAAAGC
>JAMWET010004362.1:0-66053 GCA_024036415.1 Prochilodus magdalenae
GAAACAATATTTTCTGACATGGGAACACTTTAAATATATCTAGAATGAAGGAAAACATTGTTTCTAATCAAGAGAAAGTTAAATCTTGAACGTGGCAGTACAAAATGAACAGTGTCATTTTCAGTGCATTTAGGCGCTGAAAAAGCGTTTGGGAGCTTTAGAAGCGCCTACAGGCTCTAGAACGGCCAAAAAGCTCAACTTTGTAATGAAACTTGTTTTGTGACAGAAACAATATTTTCTGACATGGGAACACTTTAAATATATCTAGAATGAAGGAAAACATTGTTTCTAAGCAATAGAAAGTTAAATCTTGAACGTGGCAGTACAAAATGAACAGTGTCATTTTCAGTGCATTTAGGCGCTGAAAAAGCGTTTGGGAGCTTTAGAAGCGCCTACAGGCTCTAGAACGGCCAAAAAGCTCAACGTTGTAATAAAACTTGTTTTGTGACAGAAACAATATTTTCTGACATGGGAACACTTTAAATATGTCTAGAATGAAGGAAAACATTGTTTCTAATCAAGAGAAAGTTAAATCTTGAACGTGGCAGTACAAAATGAACAGTGTCATTTTCAGTGCATTTAGGCGCTGAAAAAGCGTTTGGGAGCTTTAGAAGCGCCTAGAGGCTCTAGAACGGCCAAAAAGCTCAACTTTGTAATGAAACTTGTTTTGTGACAGAAACAATATTTTCTGACATGGGAACACTTTAAATATATCTAGAATGAAGGAAAACATTGTTTCTAAGCAAGAGGAAGAGAAATCTTGAACGTGGCAGTACAAAATGAACAGTGTCATTTTCAGTGCATTTAGGCGCTGAAAAAGCGTTTGGGAGCTTTAGAAGCGCCTAGAGGCTCTAGAACGGCCAAAAAGCTCAACTTTGTAATGAAACTTGTTTTGTGACAGAAAAACAATATTTACATATAAGAAAATATTGTTTCTTCACAAAAAAAGTTTCATTACAAAGTTGAGCTTTTTTCTAGAGTTCTAGAGCCTCTAGGCGCTTCTAAAGCTCCCAAACGCTTTTTCAGCGCCTAAATGCACTGAAAATGACACTGTTCATTTTGTACTGCCACGTTCAAGATTTAACTTTCTCTTGATTAGAAACAATGTTTTCCTTCATTCTAGACATATTTAAAGTGTTCCCATGTCAGAAAATATTGTTTCTGTCACAAAACAAGTTTCATTACAAAGTTGAGCTTTTTGGCCGTTCTAGAGCCTCTAGGCGCTTCTAAAGCTCCCAAACGCTTTTTCAGCGCCTAAATGCACTGAAAATGACACTGTTCATTTTGTACTGCCACGTTCAAGATTTAACTTTCTCTTGATTAGAAACAATGTTTTCCTTCATTCTAGATATATTTAAAGTGTTCCCATGTCAGAAAATATTGTTTCTGTCACAAAACAAGTTTCATTACAAAGTTGAGCTTTTTGGCCGTTCTAGAGCCTGTAGGCGCTTCTAAAGCTCCCAAACGCTTTTTCAGCGCCTAAATGCACTGAAAATGACACTGTTCATTTTGTACTGCCACGTTCAAGATTTCTCTTCCTCTTGCTTAGAAACAATGTTTTCCTTCATTCTAGATATATTTAAAGTGTTCCCATGTCAGAAAATATTGTTTCTGTCACAAAACAAGTTTCATTACAAAGTTGAGCTTTTTGGCCGTTCTAGAGCCTGTAGGCGCTTCTAAAGCTCCCAAACGCTTTTTCAGCGCCTAAATGCACTGAAAATGACACTGTTCATTTTGTACTGCCACGTTCAAGATTTAACTTTCTCTTGCTTAGAAACAATGTTTTCCTTCATTCTAGATATATTTAAAGTGTTCCCATGTCAGAAAATATTGTTTCTGTCACAAAACAAGTTTCATTACAAAGTTGAGCTTTTTGGCCGTTCTAGAGCCTGTAGGCGCTTCTAAAGCTCCCAAACGCTTTTTCAGCGCCTAAATGCACTGAAAATGACACTGTTCATTTTGTACTGCCACGTTCAAGATTTAACTTTCTCTTGATTAGAAACAATGTTTTCCTTCATTCTAGATATATTTAAAGTGTTCCCATGTCAGAAAATATTGTTTCTGTCACAAAATTTTCACTTTTCTGAACAATGTTTCTGACACAAATTCTCTCAAAAGAATGATTGAAAACATTATTCATAATTAAATCAAAGTGAAATCCTGAAGTTTTCTCAACAATACTGACAATGTCCTTTTTAATGCTCTGTGGCACTAATAAGGCGTTTGGAGCGCCTTAGATGCACCCACAGGCTTTAGAAATGTGAGAAAGTTCCAAGTTGTCATGACAATATTTTTTTCAATGAAAAAATGTTTTCTGGACTTGGAAATTTGGAAAGAATGATTGAAAAGAGTGTTTACAAGTGAAACAAAGTCAAATCTTGAATGTGACAGTACAAAACTGACAATGTCGTTTTGAATGATTATTGGTACTGAAAAGGCATTAAGTGGGTTCAGAAGCGCCTATAGGCTTTAAAACTTCCAAAAAGTTCAAACTTGAAATTAATACATTTTTCTGATTTGAACAATGTTTTCTGATATGGACACTCTGAAAATGTGGAAAGAATGATGGAAAAGTTTTTATATGTAAAGTAAAGTGAAATCTTGGAACGTGGAAGTACAAACTGACAGTTTCATTTTGAATGCTCTTTGGTGCTGAAAAGGCGTTTAGCACCCTAGCAAAAACTCCTGCATATCCACATATGCTCTATTATGCTCTACATAAATACCAACACTATTCCTAGCTCCAGTCTTACCCTAGCACTAGCCTTAACCCTAGCTCCTGTACTGTAGCTACAGCTCAAACTCTGGCTCCAGGAAGTTCAGGATCCAGTTACACACTGTTCAGACCCAGATCCCGTGCTTGATGTCGAGTCTTGAGGGGTCAATGGTGTTGAATGATGAGCCTTTACACAAACAGTATTCTCACATGTATGTTCTTTTTGTCCAGATGGCAGAGGGCTGTGTGCAGTGTCCGGGCTATTGCCAGGAATCATTCCTGGTATCTCAGTGGCCTGGAGGTCTGGCACGGCAGGATTTAAATACTTATTCCAAGGGGAGTGCTTAAGTGTGCCCAAAAGGACGGAGGGCCTGGTTGATGGAGGGCCGGAGACCCACTGAGAGGTGAGAAGAGGCAAGGCTGAGCAAGGTACATGATGGTTGTACATAGAGTGTGAGGTTGTAGGGACTGGAGAAATATGCTCCAGGATAATAGGCCTCTTATCCAGGGGGCATGAAAGCACACCCAGCTGAAAAGGGCTGATTCATCATCATGAAGGCCCTTATATTATGTTCTTTTAGACGTCCATGCATCAGAATCTAAAGGTGCACCCCGAATACAGTGCAGATTTGGTGGGCAGTTAACCTCCTAAATGAGTGTGAAGATGTATGGACTGCAGAAAAAAGCACCAGGGAGCATTTGCTGCCCTCTGGTGGCCAAGCAAAACAGCAAAAGCTTTTCTTTGCTCTCCCAGTAGCCTCTCATAGGCCACTTATGATGTGAATGAGTATGTGAGTGTGTATGTGAACATCCCCATCTGAAAAGTGCTGTTCCATGATAAAGACCCTTATATTCTGGCAGTTTAGACACCCATGCAAATAAATCTAAAATTGCACACTGAATAAAGTGCACTTTGGGCGAGCAGTGACCTTACTGAAGCAGGTGGAGAAAAAAGCACCAGGGAGCATTCACTGCCCTCCGGTGATCAAACAGAAAAATTTATAACAGAAAAAAGTTATTTTCTCCTCTCCAGTAGCCTTCAACAGGCCACTTATGCAGGGAGTATGTGAGCGTCCCAAGCTGAAAAAGGCTGATCAGTGTTAAAGGCCTTTAGTTTATGCCTCAATGCATCAAATTACTAAAGTGCACCCTGGGTACAGTGCACTTTGGGCACTTTAGACCATTTATGCTGGGCTAGAAAAGGGCCAGACAATGACAAGGTCCTTAAATTTACTTAAGTGGGACCTCCAGGTGACATAATCTAAAGGTGCACCCCAGATAAAATGCACTTTGGGTAGGCAATGAGCCTCCTGAAGACAAATAAGCACCAGGGAGGCCATTTATGCTGGGAGCATGTGAGCACTCCCAGCTGAAAAGGCCTGATAAATTCTAGGCCCCTAAATTTGGGCAGGTGTCCTTTTCCAGGGCACATGAGGAGCAAGTGCAGCTGAGTTAAAATGAACCAAAATATTAAAGAAACCATGACCCCATGGAATAGCTCCTGGAATAGCTCCAGATGGAAAGGTAGCAATACACAAAGGATGGACATAAAAAACGCACAGACAGTGTTGTTCCTTTTTACACACACACTTTATTTAAGGAACATTATTTGCAGCCGAGTCCTTGTGCATTATGTTTCCGTCACTCATGGCTTCAGAGTTGCTCATGTCTTTCTCGTTTGAATCCGATTAAAGGGTTCTCCTTGATTTCACTGCCTGCAGTCTGGTCCTGTAGCTTGCGTGCACTCTCCAGCACCTTCATGCTAAAGGCCTCATGAAGCTCAGACAGCGCAGTGTAGAAATGGTTGGAAGTGACAACATCATGGCAAATGCTGTCACAAATTAGCCTCCTCTCACCCGCAGACAGGTGTTTTTGCCTGAAAAAGACAACCATAGCATTTAGTTAAAACACAGTTCTGATGTGCACATGGCTCTGGGGGTATGCCACTCGTTTACTGCGTTATCCAGAAAAAAAAATCCATTACCTGGCTGGTAATGCATGCTCTTATTAAACCAAAGGTGATTTTCCCAGGCATACCAGCATCTCGTCATGCCTCCCGCAGTTAAATGTTCAGTTTCCATACCTGCAGCCCTTTCCACTGCAACACGTAAAGGCACTGCTGCCCACCAAAGAGCCCGGACACGTCCACAAGCACATGTATCCAGTCAGGAGCATGGCCAGGTAACCAGATTTCCAGGTGGGCTTCCTGTGGATGTTCTCTGAAGGGATGTGGAGAAGGTTTTTTTGCACACAAGTAAAGTCTGTTTTTCAGGCTTAAAATAAAAAATTCTGTCATAAGGGCTACTCACAGATCAGATTGGGGACTTTATAGGCTGCAATGTGCATTAAACAACTGAAGTCACCGCTGGCTTTCATCAATCCTGTAAGACAGAGGGAATCATGGATAGGAAAGCAAGAATGCCATGCAAGAGGAATCGCCACAAGTGACTCCTAGAGTCACCAAACCCGGAACACATTATGTGGGTGTGGTAATGTCACTGTGTGCTTAGTTTGGTGACTTAAGGACCTTGCCTACCCTCACTAGGCGTTGAACGATTGTTTTTCCCACTTGAGGCCTGAGTCTAAATTCACATTTACCAAATGAATATGGCTATAACTCCCTGACTTTTCACACTAAAGTCACCAACCTTGGGCCAAATTATCAGGGTGTGGTGATGTCATGGTGTGCCTAGTTTGGTGACTCTAGGGCCTTCCCTAACCCCGCTAGGCCTTGTACTATTGGTTTTCCCACTTGAGGTCCACATTCACAATTACCAAATGGATTTGGTTACGTGGTGATGTCAACGTGTGTAGCTGCAAGTGCTGACCGACCTTCGCCAATGCGGAAGTTCTAAAAACAAACAGACACATTTAAAAATATCACATAACAGTCAGATTCAATGATATCCAGATTCAGGGAGTTACAGCCAAATCCATTTGGGAAATGTGAATTTAGACGAAAGCCTCAAGTCGTAAAAACCTATCATGTAAAGCCTAGTGAGGGCATGGAATGTCCTAGAGTTACCAAACTTGGAACACATTGGTAAACCCACACTCTGATAACCTGGCCCGAGTTTGGTGACTCTAGACTCAAAGGTTAGGGAGCTACAGTCAGATCAAATTGGTAAATGTTAATTTGGACATATACTTCAATGGGGAAAAACCAATCATGCAAAGCCTAGAGCGGGCATGGACAGTCCTAGAGTTAAAAAACTTGGCACACATTGAAAACCCCACACACGGATAACATGGCCTGAGATTGGTGACTCTAGGATCAAAGGTCAGGGAGTAACAGCCAAATCAATAATGTAAATGTTAATTTGGACTTATACTTCAATGGGGAATAACCAGTTGTCTGAATCATAGCAAAGCGTGACGTAGTGAGCAGCGGGTAACAGGGTAAATGAATTTTGTACTTCTCAATGTTAAAAAACAATCATTGGCAGCGGGCATGGAAGGTCCTAGAGTTAAAAAATGGCACACACTGATAACACCACAATCTGATGACCTGGTCAAAGTTTGGTGACTCTAGGATCAAAGGTCAGGGAGTTACAGCCAGCAGCCAAATACTTTGGTAAATGTTCACCTAAGCTTTGGAAAAACTTATGCACTTCAATGGCATTGGAAGGTCCTAGAGTTACACACGTGGACATTAGTGAGGGCTGATGACCTGGTCCAAGTTTGTGAAGGGTCAGGGAGTGGTACAATGGGGTAAAGGTCACTATGGACTGATACTTCAAAGGGGAGAAACCAATCGCACAAGGCCTAGTGAGGGCATGGAAGGTCCTAGAGATACCAAACTTGGCATACATTGACAATCCCACACTCTGATCACCTGGCCAGAGGTTGACTCTATAATCAAAAGGTAAGACAGTTACAGCAAAATCCATCTGGTAAATGTAAATTTGGACATAAGCCTCAAGTGGTAAAAACCATTCATGCAAGACCTAGTGGTTAATGGAAGGTCCGTAACGACACTTGAACCTCAAGCTGTGAAAACCAATCATGCAAGGCCTAAACGATGGACTCATGAAAGGTCAGGGAGCTACAGCCAAATCAGTTGGGTAAATGTTAATATGGACTTATACTTCAAAGGGTAAAAACCCATCGCACAAGGCCTAGTAAGGGCATGGAAGGTCCAAGAGACACCAAACTTGGCACACATTGACTCTAGGACTCTTATAACCTCTCAGGGAGTTTTACAGGATCTATAGTCAATGATTTATAGGTCACTTTGGTAACTGTTACTTAGACATAAGGGGAGAATTGCTAAAATCGCACAAGGCCTAGTGAGGGCATGGAAGGTCCTAGAGATACCAAACTTGGCAAACATTGACAATCCCACACTCTGATCACCTGGCCAGAGGTTGGTGACTCTGTAATCGAAAGGTAAGACAGTTACAGCGAAATCCATCTGGTAAATGTAAATTTAGACATAAGCCTCAAGTGGTAAAAACCATTCATGCAAGACCTATTGAGGGCATGGAAGGTCCTAGAGTAACAAAACTTTGCACATATTGACGACCCTACACTCTGATAACTTGGCCCGAGTGTTGTGACTCTATGATCAAAGGTCAGAGAGTTACAACCAAATCAATGGGGTAAATGTTAATTTGCACTTATACTTCATTGGGGACAAACCAATCATACTAGGCCTAGTGAGCCCATGGAAGGTCCTAGAGTTGCCAAACTTGGCACACATTGACAACCCCACACTCTGATAACCTGGCCAGAGGTTGGTGACTCTATGATCAAAGGTCATGGAGTTACAGTCAAATCCATTTGGTAAATGTGAATTTGGAGGTAAGCCTCAAGTGGTAAAATTAAGTCATGCAGGACCTAGTGAGGGCATGGAAGGTCCTAGAATAACGAAACGTTGCACACATTGACAACCTCACACTCTTATAACCTGGCCCGAGTTTTGTGACTCTAGGATCAATGGTCAAGGAGTTACAGCCAAATACATTTGGTAAATGTTAATTTACACATAAAACCTCAAGCGGTAATAACCAAACATGCTAGGCCTAGTTAACGCATAGAAGGTACTAGAGTGAACAAAATGAGCACACGTTGACATCACTACACTCTGATGACCTGGCCCGAGTTTGGTTACTATAGGTTCAAAGGTCAGGGAGCTACAGCCAAATCAGTTGGGTAAATGTAAATTTGCACTTATACTTCAGTGGGGAGAAACCAATCATATGAGGCCTAATGAGTGCATGGAAGGTACTTTACAAGGCCTAGTGTGAGGGCACGGAAGGTCCTAGAGTTACCAAAATGGGCACACATTGACAGCCCCACACTCTGATAACCTGGCCTGAGTTTGTTAACTCTGATTAAAGGTCAGAGAGTTACAGCCAATTCAATGGGATAAATGTTAATTTGCACTTATACTTCAGTGGGGAGAAACCAATCATACGAGGCCTAATGAGTGCACTGAAACAAACATGGCACACATTGACAACCCCACACTCTGATAATCTGGCCAGAGGTTGGTGACTCATTGATCAAAGGTCAGGGAGTTACAGCCAAATACAGTTGGTCAATGTGAATTGAGCTTCAACTGACATAAGAGCCTCATTGGCAAATGTCAGTTTAGACATAAGCTTACCCATCGTATGAGGCCTAGGTAAGGGCATGGATGGTCCTAAAGTGTCCAAACTTGGCACACGTTGACATCACCACACTCTGATAACCTGGTCCAAGTTTGGTGACTCTAGGGCCAAAGGTCAAGGAGTTACAACCAAATCCATTTTGTAAATGTGAATTTAGACATAAGCCTCAAGTGGTAAAAACCAATCATGTAAGGACTAGCGAGAGCATGGATGGACCTAGACGTTCCAAATTTGGCACACATTGACATCACCACGCTCTGATCACCTGGCCAGAGGTTGGTGACTCTAGGATCAAAGGTCAGGGAGCTACAGCCAAATACATTTGTTAAATGTGAACTGAGACATAAGCCTCATGCAGTAATAACCAAACATGCAAGGACTAGTTAGCGCATGGAAGGTCCTAGAGTTACCAAACTGAGTACACGTTGACATCACTACACTCTGATGACCTGGCCAGACTTTGTAGACTCTACCCAGAGGAAAATTTTATTTCTCATATGTTGATCTTTGGTATCTCAGGAGACATCTCTGTGATTCTCACTTATGTTTCATTTAGAGATCAACTTTGTCTCAGATGTTTCTCCTAAAATTGCTTAGGAGAAATAAAATGAGACAAAACTGAGACATGAGATACCTGAGATTTAAAAAAGTCTAAACTGAGATTCTAGTTTCAGAAGCACATGAGATCTGAGGAGATCTCGTTCTTTTCTTGATTTAATCTCTTTTTCAACTCCATAAGACAATAGAAATGCTAGCAAAATCATTCAGAAGGTAAGGACCGCGTATGTACCTTACTTAAGCAGAATCAAATAAATAAACACAAACAACTCTTTAGTCAGTTTTACCTTTTATTATTAAACAAATAATCTTTCATTGTCCAAGGATGCACAGAGTACAACCCCAAGTACTGAAATACTACAGACCCTGAAATACAAAAATACAAATTAAGTGCACAACAGAATCTAATACCTGATCAAGAAAAAAAATATATATATATACAGTGTGGGATACACACCTGTCAACAGTAGTAAAAAAAATAAATAAAATAAAATATATATATATATATATATATATATATATATATATATATATATATATATATATATATATATATATATATATATATAGTACACGTGTGTTGTTCACTCTGCATAAAACCCCTCAGAAAACTGTTATAATTAAAATGAACAAAAACGGCAAATGCTGAGGTCTAAACATCAGAAACACCACAATATTTTAAAAATCCTAATTTGGCAAGATAAATCATCTTAAATCTAAGTCAATATAAACTCATTGTCAAAAAATATTGTCACGTTGACGCGTTGTGACGGCTTGCATGCATATAGTCCTGCATCGTGCAGCTGTCTGGCAACAGGATGACTCATGGAGGACATCACAGCTCTCTAAATGTCTGCAATTGTGGCTGTTGGGTCAGTCAAGTACAGCGATACAACCTGTTCTCGCTTAAGTCACACGTTCAGCTGACCATGAAGACTGATCCATTTGTATGTCTCATTATGTTAATCCTACCCACCAAGTTATTTTTGTCAATGGAATAAAACTAATGAGACTGTTTCACTTGATACAAAACAAGGATAACGTATAAAAAGAGGTTATTCTAATAATATACGTAATCTAAATATAAAAAAAATGTACTTAGAATTAAGAAGATTTCACTTGCCAAGACTTTCTGAGCACAATTTAAACAAAATTAATTTGAGACCAACTGGAAAACAGGCCACCTAACAAACTGTGTTCATTTGAGATAAACGGTAGTGCTCTTTTCATTTAACTCAGGATAAACACGTTACATTAACACATAACAGAATGGGCACTAAAGGGAAGGGGGTCTTCATATTTAAAACAGTACCTTAGGTCCTTTTGTTCCATCCCTTTATAAAGTCTTGCATTTTGCCCTTGTATGACATTTGTTGATGACGGCCTTTTTCAGTTTGGCTTTCTGGACTGGTTTATGCACTCTTCTAGAATAAAGAACTCGTCAAATAGTAGATGGAACAGGCGAAAGAAGTCCATTTTTGCTTCTTGCCAAATTGCTGCAGAGGACAGGAAGTGTCCACTGTTTGGGTACAACTCATGGTGGCCAAGGCTATCCTCCAGTCCTTTGTTATCCTCAACTTAGTCTAAGAAGTTCCTGACTGCTTGCAACTGCTCAAAATCTAGAAAAAAAGCATAGAGAATTGTGCTTATACTACATTCTTTTTACTTCAAATAAATTAAAAAGTGAAAATGGGATTTAACAGCAGTTTACCTGGGCATTAAGAGTTCAATTCAGAAAAACATTAATACAGTACTTAGTAATTTCCTCTGTTGTAGGCTCTAATGTCAAATATACTAAGTACAAAATGGACTAGGTTTAATGGCTGATGTAAATTGTTATACTCCAGACAGCGTTGTAGACCTTATGCCCTCATTTACACTCAAAGATAGATGTAATAGAGAGTGTGCTAGCTAGTTAACACTCTGGAGCAGTGTTGTCTTAAATTAGATAATAACTAAGTATCGGCAACCATACTTTTCCCCAAAGAGTCAGTGTATAGAGCTGGCAACTGGATGCCACTAATGAAGTTTTTAGAATAGTAAAAAAACATAACATGTTTTTCATTTTTCAATGAAAAACATGCATCTCCATTTTTAATGATTTTTACTTTTATGTATCAGTTGATCACATGAGCTGCTGTTTATGCTGTGTGTGTGAATTTCATAATAAATGGACAAACAGAAATCTCTGGCCCAAAAATCCTTTGGAAAATGTCTGGTTCCACTGATTTACATTAGAATTAAATTGGGTTTTGGCCTCTCCTGTAAAGTTGGAGTTACTTGTTTTTCTTTGGGCAGTAACAATATTGTTTCCTTACGTGCGTGAGAGTTTCAGTTATTGGAATGGTTTAACTGTTTTCCAACATTTCCAATAAGTATTTAATACAATGAAAAGTATACTATATACAACATGTAAAGTAATTTAGGAGATTCATTAAAAGAGAAAAAATGGCACTAGAACTTTTACACATTAACACCTTTAAAACTTAAAATATATACCCCCTCCCTCCCAAAAAAAAATATGAACGACTTACCATCTTTCTCATGAACTTGCACATCAGTGCTTTGCTCAGAAAGCCTTAGCTTCTTTGGTGGATAGTGGATTCTTTTACACCTTGTCTACCAGGACTTATACATGCTGTGGAACAGATTTAATAAAAGTATCTTTAACCTCAGGAAATCCTGCTCACTATGAAAATAATATCTGACAACATGCTCGTACTGTTTAGTACAATCTGGGGTAACTAGCAAAGATTACTCTTGAATAATAACATATTTATACTAACACTTTCATCAGGAGGTACACCAGTTCACATGTTACATGTGTAATACTTACATGTCTGGGTAAACAAAAATCCCAGTAAGTGATTTGTAAATATGGGATATTCAGCCGCACTGAATATGGCTTTAAGTTGAGGTTGGGCACATATATTTTTGCCAATCTAAACACACAACAAGACAAAATATATAGGTCAATTTTAAGTCACTGTAAACATACTAATGTAAACATAATAATATACAGAACATGTTAAAAATACTGATGTATACTAAGTTTTAAACATACAGTAATTTACAACCATTCTATGTATGAAAGCTATATTTTGCAGATAATATAACAGCTAAAAAAGACTTTAGTCCTAAACATGTGTATGACTATTTTGTTTTCAGCTATCCCCAAAAAATGTTTTTGTGGTAACAATTAATCCGACTTGTTTATTCTACAGTTAATTCTACTAACACGGCAGTAGGGAGAACATACACATGAAGCATGTGGCATAAATAGACTACGGATTGAAAAACGTGTATACAAACGTTGGAACACGCTAGTGATGCTTTATCAGATGTAAGCTAAGCCAGATGATCAACCCTGGGTGCTTATGTCGTGTCTCCTACACGGAGTGTGTTAGCCGAGTTAGCGGTAAAGCCTCGCCAGAACGGGCCGGCCGCCATCTTTGCCTTCTCAGTCGGCTAACAGCACGTCACAGGCAAACTGTCCACGTCGGGGGACTCGTGTAGCGGAATTATTATGTACTCTCAAATATTAAAACAAAAAATTAACTTCATTGTCTGTACAAGTGTTACTAGAGTGGCTAATGGTGTCAGTATTTGAATACAGGCACCTCGGACAGTTACCAGGGTACCATTACTTGGTCACTTTCCTGGTTTAAACCCCGTATAGATTTATACAAGGACGCTTTATGGCCAAATACAATTTTTAAACATGGGATAACTTTCTTTAAGAAAATGTAGGTAGACGGTTTGTGCTAAAAACTGTGAGAAAGGGTTTAAAATGTCTTGGTCTTATCGCAAACACTAGCTAGCTTAGCGACATCGCTAGTCAAGGGACCGTTATGTATGACACTAGACTCGCGTTAGCTAGCTAGCATAGCTGTTAGCATAGCGCCAGTCTGTCGGGGGGAAAAAGTCTTTTATATTTATTTATATATTTTAAGTCGTAAAAGTTCCCTCTTGACACACACATGCTGCTAAATAACAACACACGAACAATATTTCAAGTTAATTTGGCTACTTACCATGCATGTCGAGCTCCCGCCGGGTTTTTCGCTACCGTTGTTGGTCGACTGCTCTTCCAAAAGGACTTGAACTTGAACTGGCCAATCACAGCAGTTTTCGACCTGCCATTCAAACTGCCTGAAGACGTAAATGACCAATAGGAGTTACAGGACGCCTCGTCTGTTCTTTGATTGGAGGATGACGGATGATAGCGAAAGGCGCGTTCGCAGATCTGACGTTCTGCTCGGACCTCAACACAGGAGCACTCTTCTGAAGGAGCAGCTCACTAAAGTAAGTGTTTGATTTGTGTTGTTTCCGCGCTTTTAGCTGGACACTGACAGGCGAATGACTGCTTCCTTAATGTAACTTAGTGTTTAGGCTCTCGTGTTGGAAACTTTACTGACATAGTTTACAGCTGAATTACATACTAACCACTTACTCCACATACCAGCTGAACTTATCTAAGCTGGTTTACTAATAGTGCCCACAGCATGTATACCAGTTTGACCAGTGGTTTTTTACACATAGTCCTGGAAAGGTACTGCAGAATAAAGTTTTCTCTGACACATATTCCAGGAAGGACTTCTTAATTAGATGATTAGTTAGAAGGCATGTGTGTGGAGAAACATGAAAACAGAAAAAAAAACTGCCGTTAATAAAACACCAGTAATGGGAACTAGTAGTGGGAACTAGGAATTTGCCAAATCTGAGTTTACTGCTGAGGACTGATTTATCTGTAATTTAATATGTAATACTTTTGTATATGTTTTATTAATTAATTAATTTATTAAATTATTTATTTTGTTTCAGAGTTACATTCAGATGAGGCTGGCACAACAAACGCTTGAGTGTCGTTGGAGGAGTAAAATGAGGACTCAACCAAAACTCTCCAAGCGGTATAGAAGACATGGTACATTGGTAAGAATAGAAACATTTCTTTGATTAAACACATCCCTCTTTATAAACCCCTCTCTGGGGTCTCCACGTTGCTGGTGTACAGGTATAGGCTATAGATCAGCTGCTGATGTCCTGTTTGTGTTGTTTATCCTCCAGCCTGTCAATAGTGGTTAGTTTCTAATAGTTTCTGATAGTTTTGGATGGTGGCCCACTCTCAACCTAGCAGTGACACTGAGAGGTGACAGAGGTGTCCAGCAGCCCAACACACAGTGTCACTGCAGTGCTGAGAATGATTCACCACCCATATAATATAAACTGTGCAGCAGCAGGTGACTTACCATTAGCATCAGTTATTGAACATGTTTAACGTTGGATTGAGTGACGGTTAACTGTGTTGACAGACTAGTAAATGGATAGTCTATGACTATATATGTAAGGTTACATTTTATGTTTGTTGTCATTTTATGTACTGATAACATGATAAATACATATAAGTAACAATAATTATATGATTGTGTTTACACCACACAGTCCAGCTGCATACAGTGTAACACTGCTAAATATAATTTCTTTTATTTTACAGCAGGATTCTGAGGATTCAGCAGCCCAAAACACAGTTAAGAATATGGTAATGCGTCATTCTTACACTGAGGTACACCATTTAAACACAATTGCCATTACGATGCATTGTTACATTTCTAATTTCTATACTTGCAACTTAATATCTTCTACAGGAGTAACGAGCCAGAGATCAGATGACTGCTGTTTTAAAAAGAATACTTCCAGTTGGAGCCTAGAAAATGACCCTTCATATCCTGAAGGACTTTTAGAAAAAAATGGATCCGAACTCTTCCATTCCACTGAGGCATTTTGTAGAGCAAAGAACCACACAAGAGACATTGAGCTTTTAGGGCTTGATTCTAACATGGAATATTTTGATTCTGTAGAAGTGATGAACAGTTGTTTCCTGATTTGGATAAAGAGTGAGTAATAATTGTTGTATTCCTGTTATTAAGTGTATAAAATAAGAGTCCCTTAGTTTGGTTCAGTTTGGTTTTTCCTGTGAGAAACATAATTTATTTGCTCACTGTTTTAATAAAGTGATTTCATATGTCCAGATGTATAGCTATTAAAGTAAATAAAACCACCCAGAGATCTTTCACACTTTGAGCGTTTTTATCTTGGAAATATATGAGCATAATTTGAGACTTTATTGAGATCTCTAGTAAAGCTCAAGAAGAGACTCATGTGAGATTACTGAGATCTTTATCTCAGGAGAAACATCTGAGCAGCCGGGAGACTTACACCAAGTCTCATTTGTCTCTCCATCTGATCTCATTATTGTCTAGGAGAAACTACTGAGCCTTTAATGAGATCTCATTTTTGATTTTTCTTTCCTCTGGGTAGGCTCAAAGTTCAGGGAGTTAAAGCCAAATCAAGAGGGAAAATGTAAATATGGACTTATAGTTCAATGGGGAAAAACAAATCGTACGATGCCTAGTGAGGGCATGGAAGGTCCTAGAGTTACTAAATTTGGCACACATTTTGAAGCCCACACTCTGATAACCTGGCCTGAGTTTGTGGACTCTAGCCTCAAAGGTCAGGGAGTTACAGCCAAATCCATTTGGTAAATGTAAATTTGGACATACGCGTCAAGTGGTAAAAACCATTCATGCAAGGCCTAGTGAGAGCATGCAAGGTCCTAGAGTTACCAAACTTGGCACACGTAGGCAGCCCCACACTCTGATAACCTGGCCCCAGTTTTGTGACTCTATGATCAAAGGTCAGAGAGTTACAACCAAATCAAAGGGGTAAATGTGAATTTGCACTTATACTTCAGTAGGAAGAAACCAATCATATGAGGCCTAGTGAGCGCATGGAAGGTCCTAGAGTTACCAAACTTGGCACACATTGACAACCCCACACTCTGATAACCTGGCCCGAGTTTGGGGACTCTAGCCTCAAAGGTCAGAGAGCTACAGCCAAATAAGTTGGGTAAATGTTAATTTGCACCTATACTTCAGTGGGGAGAAACCAATCTTACGATGCCTAGTGAGGGCATGGAAGGTCCTATAGTTACCAAATTTGCCACACACTTACTCTGATAACCTGGCCAGAGGTTAGTGACTTTATGATCAAAGGTCAGGGAGTTACAGCCAAATACATTTGGTGAATGTGAATTGGGACCTAAGTCTCAAGTGGTAAAAACCATTCATGCAAGACCTAGTGAGGGCATAGAAGGTCCTAGAGTTACTAAACTTGGCACACGTTGACATCACCACACTCTAATGACCTGGCCTGAGTTTGGTGACTTTATGATGAAAGGTCAGAGAGTTACAGCCAAATTTATGGGGTAAATGTTAATTTGCACCTATACTTTAGTGGGGAGAAACCAATCTTGCGATGTCTAGTGAGGGCATGGAAGGTCCTAGAGTTACCAAATTTGCCAGACATTGACAACCTTACACTCTGCTGATAACCTGGCCTGAGTTTGGTAACTATAGGCTCAAAGGTCAGGGAGTTACAGCCAAATCCATTTGTTAAATGTTAATTTGGACATAAGCCTCAAGTGGTAAAAACCAATTATTAAAGGCCTATTGAGGGCATGGAGGGCCCTAGAGTTACCAAACTTGGCACAATTTGACATCCCCACACTCTAAAAGACTGGCCCGAGTTTGGTAACTATAGGCTCAAAGGTCAGGGAGCTACAGCCAAATCAGTTGAGTCATTGTTCACTTAGACTTAAGCCTCAAGTGTGAAAAGAACAATCATGCAAGGCCTAGTGAGGGCAAGGAAGGTCCGAGAGATACCAAATTTGGCACACATTTTGAACCCCACACTCTGATAACCTGGCCAGAGTTTGGTGAATGTATGATCAAAGGTCAGGGAGTTACAGCCAAATATATTTGGTAAATGTGAATTGAGACGTAAACCTTTATTGGTGATAACCAATCATGCAATGACTAGTAAGGGCATGGAAGGTCCTAGAGTAACCAAACCTGGCACACATTGACAACCCCACACTGTGATAACCTGGCCAGAGTTTAGTGAGTATAGGCTCAAAGGTCAAGGAGCTCCAGCCAAATCAGTTGAGTAAATCTTAATTTGGACATAAGCCTCAAGAGGGTTGAACCAATCGTACAAGGCCTAGTGACGGCATGGAAGGTCCTAGAGTTACCAAATTTGGCACACGTTGACAACCCCAAACTCTGATAACCTTGCCCGAGTTTGTTGACTCTAGGATCAAAGGTCAGGGAGCTACAGCCAAATCCGTTGGGGTAAATGTTAATATGGACTTATACTTCAAAGGTAAAAAAAAATCGCACAAGGTCTAGTAAGGGCATGGAAGGTCCTAGAGTTACCAAAATGGACACACATTTATATCACCAAACTCTGATAGCCTGGCCCGAGTTGGGTGACTCTAGGCTTAAAGGCCAGGGAGCTACAGCCAAATCAATAGGGTAAATGTTAATATAGACATAAGCCTCAGGGGGAAAAACCAATCTTACAAGGCTTAGTGAGGGCATGGAAGGTCCTAGAGTTACCAAACGTGACACACGTTTACATCACCACATGCTGATGACCTGGAAAAAGTTTGATGACTCTAGGATCAAAGGTCAGGGAGTTACAGCCAAATCCATTTGGTAAATTTCAATTTGGACTTAAGCCTCAGGCGGTAAAAACCAGTCATGCAAGGCCTAGTGAGGGCATGGAAGGTCCTAGAGTTACCAAATTTGGCACACATTGACAACCCCACACTCTGATTACCTGGTCAGAGTTCGGTGACTATAGGCTCAAAGGTCAGGGAGCTACAGCCTAATCAGTTGGGTAAATGTTAATATGGACTTGAGCCTCACGAGGGAAAAAACAATCATACTAGGTCGAATGAGGGCATGGAAGGTCCAACAGTTACCAAACATTGGCACACATTGACAACCCCACACTCTGATAACCTGGCCCGAGTTTATTGACTCTACGATCAACGGACAGGGAGCTACAGCCTAATCATTTGGGTAAATGTAAATATGGACTTAAACTTTAAAGGGGGAAAAAAATAGTGAGGGCATCGAATGTCCTAAAGATGCCAAACTTGGCACACGTTGACAACCCCACACTCTGAAAACCTGGCCAGAGGTTGGTGACTCTAGGATCAAAGGTCAGTGAGCAACAGCCAAATACATTTGTTAAATGTGAATTTGGACATATGCCTCAAGTGGTAAATTCAATTCATGCAAGACCTAGTGAGGGCATGGAAGGTCCTAGAGTAACAAAACTTCACACACATTGACAACCCCACACTCTTATAACCTGGCCCAATGTTGGTGATTCTAGGATTAAAGGTCAGAGAGTTATAGCCAAATACATTTTTGTTAAATGTTAATTCATACATATGCCTCAAGTGGTAATAACAGATCATGCAAGGCCTAGTGAGGGCATGGAAGGTCCTAGAGTAACCAAACTTGGCACACATTGACAGCCCCACACTCATTTGACCTGGCCCGAGTTTGTTGACTCTAGGATCAAAGGTCAGAGAGTTACAGCCAAATCAATGGGGTAAATGTTAATTTGCAGTTTTTCTTCAGTGGGGAGAAACCAATCATACGAGGCCTTGTGAGCGAATGGAAGGTCCTAGAGTTACCAAACTTGACACATGTTCACAAACCCACACTCTGATCACCTGGCCAGAAGTTGGTAACTTTATGATCAATGGTCAGAGAGCTACAACCAAATACATTTGGTAAATGTAAATTGAGACCTATGCCTGAAGTGGAAAAAACCATTCAAGCAAGACCTAGTGAGGGCATAGAAGGTCCTAGAGTTACCAAACTGAGTACACGTTGACATCACTACACTCTGATGACCTGGCCCGAGTTTGTTGACTCTAGGCTCAAAGGTCAGGGAGTTACAGACAAATTAATGGGACAAATGGTAATTTGCACCTATACTTCAGTGGGGAGAAAACAATTTTATGATGCCTTGTGAGGGCATGGAAGGTCCTAGAGTTACCAAATTTGGCACACATGGACAACCCTACACTCTGCTGATAACCTGGCCCGAGTTTGGTGAATGTATGATCAAAGGTCAGGGAGCTACAGCCAAATGCATTTGGTAAATTTGGATTGAGACATAGGCATCAAGTGGTAATAATCAATCATGCAAGGCCTAGTGAGGGCATGGAAGGTCCTAGAGTAACAAAACTTGGAACACATTGAAAACACCATACTCTGATAACTTGACCCGAGTTTGTTGACTCTAGGATCAAAGGTCAGGGAGCTACAGCCCAATCATTTGGGTAAATGTAAATATGGACTTAAACTTTAAAGGGGGAAAAAAAATCGCACAAGGCCTAGTGAGGGCATCGAATGTCCTAAAGATGCCAAACTTGGCACACGTTGACAACCCCACACTCTGATAACCTGGCCCGAGTTTTGTGACTCTAGGGTCAAAGGTCAGGGAGTTTCAGCCAAATCAGTTGGGTAAATGTTAATTTGGACTTAAGCCTCACGTGGTAAAAACCAATCTTGCAAGGCCTATTAAGGGCATAAAAGGTCCTAGAGTTACCAAACTTGGCACACATTGACATCCCCACACTTTGAAAGCCTGTTCTGAGTTTGGTAACTATAGGATCAAAGGTCAGGGAGTTACAGCTAAATGAGTTGGGTCATTGTTCGCTTAGAATTAAGCCTCAAGTGTGAAAAGAACAATCATGCTGGTCCTAGTGAGGGCAAGGAAGGTCCGAGAGAAACCAAATTTGGCACACGTTTTGAACCCCACACTCTTATTACCTGGCCAGAGTTTGGTGAATATATGGTCAAAGGTCAAGGAGTTGCAGCCAAATACATATAGTAAATGTGAATTGAGACGTAAGCCTTTACTGGTGATAACCAATCATGCAATAACTAGTGAGGCCATGGAAGGTCCTAGAGTAACCAAACTAGAGTAACCAAACTTGGCACACATTGACAGCTCCACATTCTGATAATCTGGCCAGAGTTTGTTGACTCTAGGATGAAAGGTCAAGGAGTTACAGCCAAATCCATTTGGTAAATGTTAATTTGGACATAAGCCTCAAGTGGGGAGAAACCAATCATGCAAGGCCGAGTGAGGGCATGGAAGGTCCTAGAGTTACCAAACTGAGCACACGTTCACATCACTATATTCTGATGACTTGGCCCAAGTTTGTTGACTCTAGGCTCAAAAGTCAGGGAGTTACAGCCAAATCAATAGCGAAAAAATAAATTTGGACTGATACTTCAATGGGGAAAAAAAATCGTATGATGCCTAGTGAGGGCATGGAAGGTCCTAGAGTTACCAAAAGTGCACACGTTGACATCACCACACACTGATGACCTGGAAAAAGTTTGGTGACTCTAGGATGAAAGGTCAGGGAGTCACAGCCAAATCCATTTGGTAAATCTGAATTTAGACTTGAGCCTCAAGCGGTGAAAAACAATCATTCAAGCCTAGTGAAGGCATGGAAGGTCCTAGAGTTACCAAATTTGGCACACATTAAGAAACCCATACTCTGATAACCTGGCCCAAGTTTGGTGACTCTATGATCAAAGGTCAGGGAGTGACAGCCAAAACAGTTGGGTAAATGTTGCTATGGACTGACACTTCAAAAAACCAATCGCACGAGGCCTAGTGAGGGCATAGAAGGTGCTAGAGATACCAAACTTGGCGAGAACGCCTTAGGCTTCAAATGGAGATGAAGGAGCGACGCAAGCAGGCCCAAATGGAAAGTGACCAAGCCATGATGCAAATGGTTGCTCAAGTGATGGGTGCAGCAATTTCCCACACTTCACCTATTCCCGCACATTTTCCTACTCCCACCTGCACCACAGAGGAGATCCCCACCTTTCACTTACTCACCCCAGCTCACCAGTCATCTTCTATGCCTTCAACAAATAATCAGGAAGCCTCCACTCATGGCACCAGTGAACCTCCACTGTCATCAGTTTTAAACAAGTTCAACAGCTAAATGTCTCACTGACAGCAGGTTTGAGGGCTTGTTGAGGTTTGGGTCTGTTTTGGCCTAATGATCTCATATGCCTAGGTTCTTTGCATTTGTGTAAAGACCTGTTAGTTTGTTTTATTGTTTGTGTTCTGGTGGTAGAATGTAGTAGAGTGGTAACTCTTTCATATGCAGTAGTTTTAACAATACTGTGTTTGTTTGTGTTCAGGAGCATTGATATGTTTTTCAACTTCTTGTATAACTTGCTTGAAAACAACATTTAAAATGTATCAAGCACGTTGTACTTTTGAGAGAAAACATTTTATTTTATTACATGTACATTTTTGTTGTAGATGTCATTTTCAAACGCGCTGTTGAAAATACAGATTTTCTTAAGTGTTGTTTGAAAGACACTTGTTTATTTACAGTAATAAAAGACATCATAAATCAGAGATGTTTACTTTGTCTTTAAAAAAAATCATACAGAATAAAGTGAAATAGCTGTTTTTAATTTAAATCTCACTGTCCTGTATGAGAAATCAATAATAATTTGCATACTGACAGAAAACAATATTAGGAAACAATATTCAAAATCAAGCCATGTTTTCACATTTTTAATTTGACTGAAGTAATGTGTTACAGCCCTGCAAATATCTTGACCTGTAGAATTATCAAGGACTGGCTCTTCTCCTTCTTCCATATTTATCACTTCATCATCATCATCATCCACATTTTCCAAAAGCTCGGGCTCTAGCTCTTCCCCTCTGCTCTCACACAAATTATGCAATGTACAACAAGCAGCTACCACTTTACTGATCACGTTTATGCTATGATCATTTCTTTTTAGAAGGCAACGCCATCTGGCTTTTAGTCTGCCAAAAGCTTTCTCTACACACATTCTTGCTCTGTTCAGTCTGTAGTTATACATGCGCTGATCATGTGCAGTTCTGTGACCTTCAGGATATGGTTTCTGTAGCCATGGTAGGAGTGGGTATGCTGCATCTGCTACAATAGATACTGGAACAGAAACACCTTGAAATTCCTCACTCCATGGTGGAAAAAGTTTTCCAGACTGACCTTTCCGGAAGATGAAGGAATTGCCAAACACTCTTGCATCATGCACCTTTCCAGGCCAACCTACATTGATATCCCAAAACATTAGCTTGTGGTCCACGACACCCTGCAGCAGTATGGAGTAGTAGCCTTTCCTATTGTAATAATCTGCCTTATTACTATGTGGGGCTATGATAGGCACATGTGTACCATCAATAGCCCCAGCACACTGAGGGAAGCCCCATCTATCCCTGAAGCCATTGATTATATTTCTCAGGTGGTTTCCTTGTGGGACCTTGATTAGCAGTGGCTAATCAAGTGGATGTGGATGTGGACAATGGCAGAGACCACTTCTTGAGTTACAGTGCATACTGTTGATATGCCTATGCCAAGGTGTGAAATGGATCGGTACTCAATTTTTGTAGAGAGCCTCCATAAGGTCACTGCAACTCTTGGCTCCACTGTAAGTGGAACTCTGTAGCATGTTCTTTGTCTCTCCAGGTGAGGTCTCAGGTGAAGTGATCTGTCTTTTCGCATCCTTACACTGTGCAGCAACTCAGTACCTGTCCAACTTGCTGTGCTTTCCCACCAAACACGAGACCTGTTCTTTGTCCAACAAGACCTGTAAATTCATGAAACATACATATATGTGTATATATACATATGACAGCTTACATGTGCATTACAGAGATGTCTTAGTGGTAGATGATGCAAGTATAAACAGTAAGTAGTACTAAGTAGTAAAGGCTAATAGTAGGCTAAAAGAGCTATTGTAGCACTAGTTTTATTAGGTAGTTCAGCTACTGCAGTCTACACCAACCTTTCTGATGACAGATGAAGAGTCAGAAGTAGATTTTTGGCAAGAAGCATCAGTTGATTTTGATATCTCTGCAGCAAAATTCGCCTCCTCCGTGCTTGTCTGCTCTTTAGAGTTTTGGAACAGTCTTGGTGTTTCAAATCAATTCTGTTTTTCTTCTCTTTTTTCCCCTGCTTCAATAAAATGTAGCAGAGCCAAACTGCAGCAACATGAAAAGTGGCCATTTTGAACACACTACCCATAATTCAGTGTTACATAGCTGGGGCCTGAGATCTCAAGGAATTGTAGTCTGAACAGAAAGTGGTCTAAGATCTCATCAGTGCTAAAGAGGACCAGAAAGAGAACTCAGGTCCTAGAGTTACCAAACGTGGCACACATTGACAACCCCACACTCTGATAACCTGGTCAGAGGTTGGTGACTCTATGATCAAAGGTCAGGGAGTTACAGCCAAATCAAATTGGTAAATGTGAATTTGGACTTAAGCCTCAAGCTGTAAAAACCATTCATGCAAGGCCTAGTGAGAGCATGGAAGGTCCTATAGTAACGAAACTTGGCACACATTGACAACCCTACACTCTGATAACCTGGCCCGAGTTTTGTGACTCTAGGATCATAGGTCAGGGAGCCAAAAACATTTGATAAATGTGATTTGAGACATAAGCCTGTCACGAGGGATGGTGGACGAGGAGGCAGGATGTAATCACAAGTGTTTAATGAAATACAAAAGGACAAAACAAAACCAAAATAACAGAACAGAGGGGACCAGGAACAGGATTACCAACTCACAGATTAGGGGTTAAACCTCCAGCAGGAACACAAAACACCAAGCAACCACACAGGGGACAACAGGCAAAATAAATGAACAAAGACAAACTAGGAATACCTAGGAAGGGGCGGGGCTACAAACACGGGACTTAGAGGGCAGAGAAAGGAGAAGCACATGACCAAAACAAAAGCACATGGACAGGGACAGGCAGACAGACAGAGATGTAACAAAGCACCAAGGGGTAACCGTGTTTCATTATACTTTATGTAACGCTTGAAGCCAGGGTAGCAAAATGGAGCAAAATGGTTTATTTAACAAAGCTCAAACAGTAGCGTTACTTTCGAGAAAAATAAGAAAAGACCAAACAAGACAGCTGGGTCCAGGTAGTCTCTGCCGTCAACCTCACACACACCGTTCTTCCTGCGCTCTACCTCTACGCCTGCGCACACCGCTCGCGGGGCTCTTAAAGGGACAGTATACTAACTGCACCTACAGTGCGTTACATATTTTCCCCGGCCATTGAAAGGCTGTCCCCAGCCGTAACTCAAGGAACCGACAGTGGTACTACAACCTTACATAGCAATAGCACACAGAAACAGTCATATATAGTAATTTGCAAATACATGGCATACATGACAGCACTGCATATACTAAAATGAAAACAAAAACAAAAACCTCAGTCCATGTAGTGCAACAATAGAATAACAATACAATAGAATGTTTTTTTTTTTTTTCTTTTTTTTACAAAAACAAAGCCCCAACAGCACCGAAAAACATAATACAGTTGTATATAACCTTGAAACTTTGTTAAACCTTCTGAGTGTACCAGCTGTACTAGTTTCACTAACTGTCTACATTACTTAATGTCTAGTCTCTGAGTGTGATAGGGATTGGACCACTTTGACTGAGACCACCCATAAGTGACCCTAGGCACCCGTCTTTGTCTCAGCGAGTAGCGTGGGCCTGGATACCCAGAGTTGTGACCTGTTGTGTCATTGGTTCGAGCTCTACACCCCATGTATTCAGTGCAAGGCTTAGGGAAGTCTTGGGAATAGGACCCATCCTCGCTCACGCAGTCATGTGGGTCAGAGTCAACAGGTCTGTCGAAAGGCTGACAGTGTATCACCGATGACGAATCACTTGCTCCATCATCAGGTTCTCCCGATACACTTCCATTTCGTGGTGAACATTGACCATTCCTGGATGGGATGGCTGATTCCCATGTGTGGAATGGCTGAATGTTCACCACATGAAAAACACCCGCGTCCTCGCCAGTGGTCATTCTTGTCAGTCTGTAATTAACATCGGAAAGCTTCTGTGAGACGCGGAAAGGACCAGCGTATACTGGTGCTAATTTAGCAGTAAAATTAGCAAGCGCATCAGACCTTGGGTGTGTCTTAACCTTGACCAGGTCATCCACCTGATAGGACACCTCACGGCGCCGCTGGTCATAATAATGTTTTCGCCGCACATGACTGACTTCAAGAGCTGCATGGGCATGGTTGTGCGCCTCCCTGATTGAGGCCCTTAAGCTCTCTGGGTAGGGAATATCAGGCTCATCCAAGCCTTCATGTAAAGGTGGAGTGATTAGGTCCAAAGGGGTGTCCAGCTCACGACCGTATAACATCATCGCTGGACTGTGGCCCGTGCTATCATGGGGGGCTGTACGCAGCGCAAAGCAGATTTGTGGAATGTACCTGTCCCAAGATGTGTGCTTGTCACCCACATAAGAGCGAATTGCAGTCTTTAGCGTCCTGTTGACACGCTCCGTGGCGTTCGTTTGTGGGTGATATGCTGTGGTCAGTCTGTGCTCGGTCCCGAGAGTGGACACCACATGTTTGAAGAAGTCACTGATGAATGGGGATCCCCTGTCAGAAATGAAGTAGGTTGGGGTGCCATGACGTGCAAACACCTCACTAGTGAATTTATTGGCTGCAGTCTGAGTCGTGGCTTCCTTAACAGCACACACTTCCACCCATTTAGAAAAATAATCGACAAAAACAAGAATGTATGCGTTCCCGCGGGGTGAGCGTGGAAGTGGACCTACGAAGTCAACCCCAGTATACTCCCATGGCGAATGGGAACCAGAAGGCCAGCTGGTTTCCTTTGACTAGGTTTCGAGAGCTGACAGACTGTGCAACAGGCCACGTATCTCTTGACATCCCCAGCCATTTTGGGCCAGAAAAGCCCGAACGAAGACGAAGCCAGGCCAATGTCTTTGCAGTTCCTAAGTGTCCCGCTGCCGGATGATCATGGTAGTACTTCAACAGGGCCGTTCTCAGTGACAAAGGAGCAAAGAGTTTGAGCTTTTTCATTGGGTGTACCCCACATGTGACTTTTGGGTCACTGAAATACAACAGACCATCTAGAACAGTGTACTTGGGTGACTCACACTCCCCGTCTTCATCACGGATCCTGTTTTCCATGTCGCGTAGTAGTTTGCCAGTTACAGGGTCCTCCAACTGCAGCTGCCGCAGATGTTCCTTGTCTGTGTGCCTGACAGGCGGCAGAGCACGGAGATCCAGGCTGCCAATTATTGCAAAGTCAGGCAGTATATCTGTAATGGCATCCTCAAAAAGCTGAGGGTTAAGAGACAGAGCATCAGGCACTGTATTTTTTTTTTCCAGGCTTGTGGACCACATTAAAGTCAAAGTCCTGAAGATGCAGTGACCACCTAGCGAGTCTTCCTGAAGGGTTAGGCCGAGACATCAACCACCTTAGGCTGCTGTGGTCAGTGATGGTCACATGAAGACCCTCCACATATGGCCGGAAGTATTCGAGTGCCCAAATGACGGCCAAGCATTCCTTTTCCAGAGTGGAGTATGGTTTTTCCGCTTTATGGAGGGTACGGCTTGCATATGCGACCGCCACATCACGACCCTCTTCATCTTTCTGCATCAAAGCTACCCCCAGGCCTGCATCGGACACATCCGTGTGAATGGAGAACGGGCGGCTAAAATCCGGGAACCTCAAGATGGGTGCTGAGGTCAAACAGCTCTTCGGAAAGTGCATAGCGGCATCACATTTTTCATCCCAGACGAATGCAGAATCTTGCTTTGTGAGTGCAAATAAGGGTTCAGCATGTCGAGCATAGTCTTGAATGAATCGGCGATAATAACTTGTGAGCCCGAGGAACTGCCTTATCTGTTTTACAGAACTCTGAGTTTTAAAGTCAGTCACGGCCTTCACTTTGTCTAGGTCAGGCAGAATACCTGAAGGAGTGACACGGTATCCAAGAAAGATAAGCTCCTTCAAGCAGAATTGGAATTTTTTGAGTTTCAGGGAGAGACCCGCAGATTCCAGTCTGGAAAGTACCGTTTGTAGGTCAGCCAGGTGTTGCTCAAACGTAGGCGAGGCTATTACTATGTCATCCAGGTATACAGCACAACACTTGTAAATGAGCCCAGACAGAATGTTATTCATGAGTCTCTGAAATGTTGCTGGAGCATTTGAAAGACGAAACGGAAGGAGCCGCAACTGGAATAGGCCGCAATGAGAAATGAAAGCTGTCTTAGGCCTTGATCGCTCTTCCACAGAAACTTGCCAGTAGCCACGAGCTAGGTCTAGTGTAGTAAGAAACTTTCCTTTGGCAAGGAAATCCAGAGATTCATCAACTCTAGGAAGAGGATACGAATCTTTGACTGTTAATTGGTTAAGATCCCGGTAGTCTACACAAAATCTGGGTTCTGAACCTGCACGATTTACGATGACTACAGGCGAGGCCCATGGGCCATATGCAGGTTCAATAATCCCATCCTGTAACATTTTTTGAACTTGTTCCTCAATGATTTTCTTTTTTGCTGGAGAGGAACGATATGGGGGTAGGTTGATTGGCTTCGCATCAACTGTGTCAATGACATGCTCTGTAAGTGAGGTAAGGCCTAGACGCCCATTAAACAGATGCTTAAAGTTCTCTAAAAGGCTCAGTAGCTGCACTTTATACTCTGCTTCTAAGCAAGCACTATCTACCTTGTCACTGAGCCTTAACGGTGAAACTTCCAGACTCATCAGATTTCCCTCTTCAAAGGCACTCACTGTGTAATCATCCACTTCTGCATCATCGAATATAGGAGGTCCATCAGCAAGGACAACAGTCCGGGATGGGACATGTATGCTAACTGAGGCTTGTAACATGAAATCCATCCCCAATATCAAGGGGGCGGAGAGGGTGGGCAGAATGACAAAGCAATGATAGAAACGCTTGCCCATAAAACCGATTGTCAGCCATACAATGCCTCGCTACACAAAGTGCCACCTGCAAGCTGAATGGGAGGGGTTACCCATGGCTGAGTATTCTCTTTTGACTGATGCACAAGGTCTGCTCTTACTGCTGATAGTGAAGCACCGGTGTCAAGTGTAGCATCTAGTGCATGAGCATTTTGGTTGACCTTTACCCTAAATGGTGTGTTCCAGGACACTGTAGAAGAACAATCCTCCACATGCCCTAAAATAGGTGGGTTGAGCGATGGACCAGCATTTGAGTGAGGCGTATTTAATCTCTGGAGGGAAGATTGCCTCTGAGAAATGTCCTCCCCCCTCTGAAGTTTTCCGACCGTTTGCTAGTCTGCTTGTTTCCCTTTCCCTCAGCACCACGGATAGCGACCCCATAATCAAGGCAGTGAGACTCCCCTTCTGTTTGCTTCTGAGCGTCACCTGGCACTGAGTCAATGTCACCGCACTTAGATGGGCTTGGGCCCGCTCTGCAGTTTGGGAAGGTGCATGATGTAAAGCCAGGCAATGAACAGTTAAAGCAGAATTTCTCTCACAGCTTTACTGCTGACCTGCTCGGAGGGCTGGCCTGAGAGGCATGGGCCAAGCACAGAGTGCAATTCATGGGCACGCATCAAAAGATCAACCACAGACAAAATGGTGGTCCCGTAAAGTGCAACTCTGTATTTTTCCAGTGCTCGTCTGCAGATGATTGTGACTTGTTCCTGCTCCTGTGGTGGGCACCTCAGTTTACTAAATTCACTGAGCACATGAGCTACAAAGGTTGGAAGAGGCTCATTCGCTGACTGAAACCGGTCCAGTACAAGACAAAGACAAAGCAAGAGAAGTCTTATAAATATTTACCAGCTGTAGCCATTCTTCAGGCTGAACCTGATCATCCCCTGTGAACACAGGTGGTTCAAGCTTTGATTGGTGAAGCACTGCTGTAAGGGCTCTGGCTGTATGGCTTAATTCTAGTGAATAGTGGGGAAGGATGGAATCAGAGATATGCTGTGCATTACATTTAGGTGCCAACGACAGTTATGGGGAGAGTATAGCGCAGTTTGGGGTGGAAGTGGCTGCTGGAGGCTTAGATTCCGAAGAATTAGCACAAGGAGCACTCGCTGAGCTAACTTTCTGTTGCCAACGGCTGAGGAGAGTGTTCTGAATGTCCAAGGATTCTTCTAGACAGTATTGTAACATAGCTATTTCAGCTTGTAACTGTTTTACTTGTGTTTGAAGGTCTGGTTTAGTCTGCTTTGGCATCTTATGCCTGATCTCAGTATCACAGTGAGTAGGCAAACCAGCTAAGCTAACATTTGGGTCTGAGTAGGCTGCCATTTTGAGTGAAACACAAATGGTAATTAACTAGCTTTCAGGTCAGTAATGAAAATTAACCCAAACCAGTGGGCATATAAGTGCAATTTACCAGAGTAGTAGATGGTAAACACAACAGTAACCACAATGATAACAGTAACGTATTAGAGAAAAAAAAATATATAACAATATTAGCAACAGAGCAGCAACACATACTTCAAGTTCAGTTCAGTTTACCCCAACTTTTCCGCGACGGGATCAGTGCTCTCATGAATCCAATACCCAAAACAGCAAGGGATGAAAACGGCCATGCTCTCAGTCTCCTTGTCTACTTGTGTTTGTTTTTTTGTTTTGTTTTTTCGCTCCTAGGTGACAGCACTCGCCGATGCACTGCAGAAAAATCACAAAGTTCAGCTGAACACACGCAGTAGACAGCAAATCCCAGTCCAACGACAGAACAAGGTAGAGGGAAAAAAAACACCAAAAAATGAGCTCAACTAACCGTCCGATAGCTCCCAGTTGGTGCAGTTCCAGCAAATTTCCGATTAAGCCGTTGGGAACCTCGGCAGAGAGAAGGGCACAAAGCAAAAGAAAAAAAGTGTAACAAAAACTCTGTCCGCTATTTCGCGCAGCGCCGTGTTGGTGCGAAAACAGTTCAGCTCTCACTCCACACAGCATACAATTCGACTGTAGATCCAAAAAGCAATGCAAACGGGTGAAGCCAGGGTAGCAAAATGGTTTATTTAACAAAGCTCAAACAGTAGCGTTACTTTCGAGAAAAATAAGAAAAGACCAAACAAGACAGCTGGGTACAGGTAGTCTCTGCCGTCAACCTCACACACACCGTTCTTCCCGCGCTCTACCTCTACGCCTGCGCACACCGCTCGCGGGGCTCTTAAAGGGACAGTATACTAACTGCACCTACAGTGCGTTACATGTATAACCCTGTATTGGTATAATGACAAAAAAATTGAATTAAATTGAATAACCAATCATGCAATGCCTAGCGAGGGCATGGAAGGTCCTAGAGTAACGAAACTTGGTGACCTGACCTGATGACCTGGCCCGAGTTTGGTTACTATAGGTTCAAAGGTCAGGGAGCTACAGCCAAATCAGTTGGGTAAATGTAAATTTGCACTTATACTTGAGTGGGGAGAAACCAATCATACAAGGCCTAATGAGTGCATGGCAGGTACTTTAGAAGGCCTAGTGAGGGCATGGAAGGTGCTAGAGTTACCAAAATGGGCACACACTGACAGCCCCACACTCTGATAACCTGGCCTGTGTTTGGTGACTCTAGCCTCAAAGGTCAGGGAGGTACAGCCAAATCCATTTGTTAAATGGGAATTTAGACATAAGCCTCAAGTGGTAAAAACCATTCATGCAAGGCCTAGTGAGGGCATGGAAGGTCCTAGAGTAACCAAACCCGGCACACCATGAATCTGATAACCTGGCCAGAGGTTGGTGACCCTATGATCAAAGGTCAGGGAGCTACAGCCAAATACGTTTTTGTTAATTGTGAACTGAGACATAAGCCTCAAGTGGTAATAACAGATCATGCCAAGCCTAGTGAGCGCATGGAAGGTCCTAGAGTGGCACACATTGACAGCCCCACGCTCTGATAACCTGGCCCGAGTTTGTTGACTCTAGGATCAAAGGTCAGAGACTTACAGCCAAATCAAAGGGGTAAATGTTAATTTGCACTTATACTTCAGTGGGAAGAAACCAATCATATGAGGCCTAGTGAGCGAATGGAAGGTCCCAGAGTTATCAAACTTGGCATACATTGACAACCCCACACTCTGATCACCTGGCCAGAGGTTGGTGACTCTAGGATCAAAGGTCAGGGAGCTACAGCCAAATACATTTGTTAAATGTGAACTGAGACATAAGCCTCAAGTGGTAATAACAGATCATGCAAGGCCTAGTAAGGGGAAGGAAGGTCCTAGAGTAACCAAACTTAGCACACACTGAGAACCCCACACTCTGATTACCTGGCCCGAGTTTGGTGAATGTATGATCAAAGGTCAAGGAGTTACAGCCAAATCCATTTGGTAAATGTGAATTTAGACTTAAGCCTCAAGTGGTAAAAACTTATTATGCAAGGCCTAGCAAAGGCATGGAAGGTCTTAGAATTACCAAACTTGGCAAACATTGACAGCCCCACACTCTGATGACCTGGCCCGAGTTTGTTGACTCTACGATCTAAGGTCAGAGCGTTACAGCCAAATCAATGGGGTAAATGTTAATTTGCACTTATACAAATCATTCAGTGTCCTAGAGTTACCAAAAGCCTATCACCTGGCAGAGGGCATGGAAGCAAATGGTAGGTCCTAGAGTTACCAAACTTGGCACACGTTGACAAACCCACACTCTGATCACCTGGCCAGAGTTTGGTGACTCTACGATCAAAGGTCAGAGAGTTACAGCCAAATCAAAAGGGTAAATGTGAATTTGGAGATAAGCCTCAAGTGGTAAAAACGATTCATGCAAGACCTAGTGAGGGCATGGAAGGTGCTAAAGTGATATACCACAACTTATGCACAGTTCGGTGACTCTTGGACAATGTCAGGGAGTTACAGCCAATCATTTGGCAAATGAGACCTCGAATGGCCGATCTTGCAAGGCCTAGCGAAGACATGCATCACTTGACATAGGACTCTCATGAAGGTCAGTTTGGAGTTACCGCCAAATCCATTTGGTAAATGTAAATTTAAACATAAGCCTCAGGAAGGAAAAAACAATTATACAAGTTCTAGCAGCGCATTGAAGGTCCTAGAGTTACCAAACTTGGCACACATTGACATCCCCAAATTCTGATGACCTGTTTGGTGACTCTTGGATCAAAGGTCAGGGAGTAACAAACAAATCCATTTGGTAAATGTGAATTTAGACATAAGCCTCAAGTGGTAAAAACCAATCATGGAAGGCCTAGCGACGGCATGGAAGGGCCTAGAGTTAAGAAATGTGGCACACACTGACAACCCCCACAGTATAATGACCTGGCCCAAGTTTAGTTACTGTAGGCTCAAAGGTCAGGGAGTTACAGCCTAATCTGTTTGGTAAATGTGAATTTAGACACATGCCTCAGGTGGTAAAAACTAATCATGCAGGGCCTAGCGAGGGCATGGCACACAATGACAACCCTACACTTTGATAACCTGGCCCGAGTTTGGTGACTTTAGGCTCCAAGGTATAGGAGTTACAGCAAAAATCAATTGAGAAAATGTTAATTTGGACTTAAGCCTGAAGTGGGAAAAAACAATCGTACTAGGCCTAGCGAGGGCATGGAAGGTCCTAGACTTACCAAACTTGGCACACATTGACATCACTACACTCTGATGACCTGGCCCAAGTTTGGTGACTCTAGGCTCAAAGGTACGGCAGTTACAGCCAAATCAGTTGGGTCAGTGTTAACTTGGACTTATGCCTCAAGGGGGAAAGAACAATCTTACGAGGCCTAGCGAGGGCATGGAGGGTCCTAGATTTACCAAACTTGGCTTACGTTGACAGCACCACACTCTGATAACCTGGCTCAAGTTTGGTGACTCTAGGATCAAAGGTCAGGGAGTTACAGCCAAATCCATGTGGTAAATGTGAATTTAGACTTAAGCCTCAAGTGGTAAAAACTTATTATGCAAGGCCTAGCAAAGGCATGGAAGGTCTTAGAATTACCAAACTTGGCACACGTTGATATCATCACACTCTGATGACCCGGCCCAAATATGGTTACTCTAGGCTGAAATGTCAGGGAATTACAGCCAAATCCATTTGGTAAATGTGAATTTAGACATAAGCCTCAAGTGGTAAAAACCAATCATGCAAGGCCTAGCGAGGGCATGTTAGTTCCTAGAGATACCAAACTTGGCACACATTGACAGCCCCACACTGATGACCTGGCCCGAGTTTGTTGACTCTACGATCAAAGGTCAGAGAGTTACAGCCAAATCAATGGGGTAAATGTAAATTTGCACTTATACTTCAGTGGGGAGAAACAAATCATACAAGGCGTTGTGAGCAAATGGTAGGTCCTAGAGTTACCAAACTTGGCACACGTTGACAAACCCACACGTGTTTAGCACCACACTCTGATGACCTGGTCCACGTTTGGTGACTCTAGGATCAAAGGTCAAGGAGTTACAGCCAAATCGATTAGGTAAATGTGAATTTGGACATAAGCCTCAAGTAGTAAAAACCATTTATGCAAGACCTAGCGAGGGCATGGAAGGTCCTAGAGTAACGAAACTTGGCACACATTGACAACCCCACACTCTGATTACCTGGCCCGAGTTTGGTGACTATAGGCTCAGAGGTCAGGGAGTTATAGCCAAAAAAATAGGGAAAATGTAAATATTGACTTATACTTCAATGGGGAAAACAAATCATACGATGCCTAGTGAGGGCATGGAAGGTCCTCAAGTTACCAAACTGGGCACATGTAGGCATCACACTCTGATGACCTGGACCGAGTTTGGTGACTCTAGGCTCAAAGGTCAGGAAGTAACAGATAAATCCATTTGGAAAATGTGAATTTAGACATAAGCTTCAAGTGGTAAAAACCAATCATGCAAGGCCTAGGAAGGGCATGGAAGGTCCTAAAGTTACCACCTTGGCACACCTTTACATCACCACACTCTGATCACCTGGCCCACGGTTGATGACTCTAGGTTCAAAAGGTCAGGGAGGTACAGCAACACCTGGCCCATGAGGCCTAGTTTGATGAACTCTAGGTTCAAAAGGTCAGGGAGACCTGGAGTTAGCACACGTTGACATTACAGAGTCTGATACAGCCAAATCCATTTGGTAAATGTGAATTAAGACATAAGCTTCAAGTGGTAAAAAAATAATCCTGCAAGGCCTAGCGAGGGCATAGAAGGTCCTAGAGTAACAAAATTTGACACACATTGACAACCCCAAACTCTGATAACATGGCCCGAGTTTGGTGACTCTAGGTTCAAAGGTCAGGGAGCTACAGCAAAATCAGTTAAGAAAAAGAGGGCATGGAAGGTCCTATAGTTACGAGACTTGGCAAATGTTGACATCACCACACTCTGATGACCTGACCCGATGAGTTTGGTGACTCTAGGCTCAAAGGTCACGGAGATACAGCCAAATCAGTTGGGAAAATGTTAATTGGACCTAAGCCTCAAGTATGACCTAGGACCATGGAAGGTCCTCAAGTTACCAAACTGATGACTCTGATGACCTGGATCGAGTTTGGTGACTCTAGGTTCAAAGGTCAGAGAGTTACAGCCAAATCCATTTGTAAAAACCAAAATGTGAATTAAGACATAAGCTTCAAGTGGTCAGGGAAAAAAAAGAAAAAGTTAATTTCCTGCAAGGCCTAGCCGTGAGGGCAGGTCCTAGAGAAGGTCCTAGAGTAACCTGGACCGAAAACTTTGACACAACATTGACATAAGCTTCCCCTGCAACTCTGTCCTAGATAACAAAATTTGGCCCGAGACAACCCCAAACTCTGATAACATGGCCCGAGTTTGGTGACTCTAGGTTCAAAGGTCAGGGAGCTACAGCAAAATCAGTTAAGAAAAAGTTAATTTGGCTTTAAGCCTCAAGTGGGAATAACTAATCGGGCGAGGCCTAGCCAGGGCATGGAAGGTCCTAGAGTTACAAAACTTGGCACACGTTGACATCACCACACTCTGATGACCTGGCCCGAGTTTGGTGACTCTAGGTTCAAAAGGTCAGGGAGATACAGCAAAATCAGTTGGGAAAATGTTAATTGGACCTAAGCCTCAAGTGGGAAAAGCCAACTGTACGAAGCCTAGCGAGGGCATGGAAGGTCCCAGAGTAACAAAACTTGACACACATTGAAAACCCCAAACTCTGATAACATGGCCTGAGTTTGGTAACTCTAGGTTCAAAGGTCAGGGAGTTACAGCTAAATCTATTTGGAAAATGTGAATTTAGACATAAGCCTCAAGCGATTAAAACCAATCATGCAAAGCCTAGCGAGGGCATGGAAGGTCCTAGACTTACCAAACTTGGCACACGTTGACATCACCACACTCTGATGACCTGGCCCGAGTTTGATGACTTTAGGATCAAAATTCAGGTAGTTACAGCCAAATCCATTTGGTAAATGTGAATTAAGACATAAGCTTCAAGTGGTAAAAAAACAATCATGCAAGGCCTAGCGAGGGCATGGAAGGTCCTAGACTTTCTAACAAAAGTCCCCACACTCTAAAAATATGGCCAGAGATTGGTGACTCTAGGTTTAAAGGTCAGGAAGTTACAGCAAAATCAGTTAGAAAAAATGTTAATTTGGACTTAAGTCTCAAGTCAGAAAAATCAATTGTACGAAGGTTAGTGAGGGGATGGAAGTCCTAGACTTACCAAACTTGGCACACGTTGACATCACCACACACTGATGACCTGGCCCCAGTGTGACTCTAGGATCAAAGGTCAGGGAGTTACAGCCAAATCCATTTGTTAAATGTGAAATTAGACATAAGTCTCAAAAGGTAAAAACCAATCATGCAAGGCCTAGATAGATAGATAGATACTTTATTGATCCCGAAGGAAATTTAGCAGGCAGATACAAATACTAATACAAATTAAAAAATACAAACAGGGTTGTGCATTATGAAAAACCTAAATAGGTCGGTACCGGCAGCAGTATTATTAACTGTTAACTATAAACTATACATAGTACAGGTCACTATGGGTAAATATCGAAATATAAATATCTCTCACTTCACAAGCAGGCAAGGAAAATATACATGAAAATACAGATATACCTGTATACTGTAGAAAAGTAATAAATAAATGTGCAAGGGGCACAGTTATCAGCAGATTAATTACTGAATTAACATAATAAACATGTGCATATATTGGTGTATATAAGTGGAGTGAAGCATCCAGGAGTTCAGATATACAGTACATAGAGTAAAGTGTCTGAGAGTGCCCAGGAGTTCAGATGTGCAGTTTATACAGTAAAGTGTAATAGTGCATAAATAAACCTATGATTGAAAAGAGAATTTAGTCCTCAGCAGTTCTCGTCCCTCTTCCGGCCCTGCCAAAGGATCTCCTGAGTCTGTCCGTGGAGCAGCTCTGTCACAGCAGCCTGCCACTGAACTTGCTCCTTCTGTCCATGATGATGGTGTGCAGTGGGTGCCCATCATCCATAATAGACAGCAGTTTGTGCAGTGTCCTCCTCTCCGCCACCGAGTCCAGCTCCACACCAACAACTGACCCTGCTCGCCTGACAAGCTTGTCTAGACGCATCTCTTCTCTCATCTTTATGCTTCCTCCCCAGCACACCACAGCATAGTAGAGACAGCTGGCCACCACAGTCAGGAGCTTCCTACAGATGTTAAAGGACCCCAGCCTCCTCAGGAAGTAGAGTCGGCTCTGCCCCTTCCTGTACAGGATATCAGTGTTGGCTGACCAGTCCAACCTCTCGTCCAGATGCAGTTCAAGATACCTGTAGGTCTTAACCATGTCTACTTCCGCCCCCTCTATAAAGACCGGCTGTTTGAGTCGCCTCGCCCTGCGAAAGTCCACCACCATATCTTTAGTCTTGGAAGTGTTCAGTAGCAGGTTGTTCTTATGGCACCATGCCACAAAGTCCTCCACCAGGTTTCTGTACTCCGCCTCCTGCCCTCCCCTTACGCAGGCCACAATAGCAGTATCGTCTGAGAACTTCGACATGTGGCACGACTCAGAGTTGTACTTGAAGTCTGAGGTGTACAGTGTGAAGAGGAAAGGGGAAAGTACAGTCCCCTGTGGTGCTCCTGTGCTGCTGACCACAGTCTCTGACAAACAGTCCTTCAGCCTGACATACTGAGGTCTGCCAGTGAGGTAGTCAGTAATCCAGGAGACCAGGTGCGAATCGACTTGCATCCTTGCCAGCTTTTCTCTCAGTTGGAGGGGCTGAATGGTGTTAAAGGCAATGGAGAAATCAAAGAACATGACTCTCACTTTCCTGATTTACCTTTATAAAGCATTGATTGTTCGGATAAAAAATTCCTTTAAATATATCGTATAAGGGGACAAACACAGTGATATTTGAGAAGTGAAATGAAGTTTATATGATTTACAGAAAGTGTGCAATAACTGGTTAAACGAAATTAGGCAGATGCATAAATTTGGGCACTGTTTTCAAAACCTTTAGAACTAATTATTGGAACTCAGATTTGGTTTGGTAAGTTCAGTGACCCTTGACCTCCATACATAGGTGACTCCAATTATGAGAAAGGGTATTTAAGGGGGGCAATTGTAAGTTTTTCTCCTCTTTGCATCTTTTATGAAGAGTCGCAGCATGGGAATCTCAAAACGAAGAAGGATACAGAAAGCTATCTCAGAGATTTCAGCTTTCAGTCTCCACTGTGAGAAAATGGAAGACCACAGGCACAGTTCAAGCCAAGGCTCGAAGTGGCAGACCAAGAAAAATCTCGAATAAACTGAGGTGAAGGATGTTGAGAACAGTCAGAGTCAACCCACAGACCAGCACCAAAGACCTACAACGTGATCTTGCTGCTGATGGAGGCACTGTGCATCGTTCAACTATTCGGCGCACTTTACACAAGGAGATGCTGTATGGCAGAGTGATGCAGAGGAAGCCTTTTCTCCGCCCACATCACAAACAGAGCCCCTTGAGGTATGTTAAAGCACATTTGGACAAAGGTGCTGTGGACTGATGAAACTAAAATAGAGTTATTTGGGCATAACAAGGGCCGTTATGCAAGGAGGAAAAAGAACACAGCACTCCAAGAAAAACACCTGCTACCTACAGTAAAATTTGGTGGTGGTTCCATCATGCTGTGGGGCTGTGTGGCCAGTACAGGGACTGGGAATCTTGTTAAAGTAGAGGCACGCATGGATTCCAGTCAATATCAGCAGATTCTGGAGACCAGTATCCAGGAATCAGTGACAAAGCTGTAGCTGCGCCGGGGCTGGATCTTCCAACAAGACAACGACCCTAAACACTGCTCAAAATCTACTAACGCATTCATGCAGAGGAACAAGTACAATGTTCTGGAATGGCCATCTCAGTCCCCAGACCTGAATATTATTGAAAATCTGTGGTGTCACTTAAAGAGAGCTGTCCATGCTCGGAAACCATCAAACCTGAATGAACTAGAGATGTTTTGTAAAGAAGAATGGTCTAAAATACCTTCAGCCACAATCCAGACTCTCATTAGAAGCTATAGGAAGCGTTTAGAAGCTGTTATTTCTGCGAAAGGAGGATCTACTAAAGGTTTTTATTTTGTGCCCAAATTTATGCACCTGCCTACTTTTGTTTAGACAATTATTGCACACTTTCTGTAAATCATATAAACTTCATTTCACTTCTCAAAAATCACTGTGTTTGTCCCCTATATGATATATTTAATGGAACTTTTTTATCCAAACAATATATGCTTTATAAAGGTAAATCAGGAAAATTAACAACACTGCCCAAACTTTCGCACCCCACTGTAATGTCCAGGCAGGCAGAGGCTGAGGTATCAGGAGCTGAGGCAAGGGGGAGGGTGGAGGGGGTATCAGCTGAAGCTGCAGAGACTTGAACAGGGCAGTCAAACTGGTTGTAGAAGGTGTTGAACTCATTGGCTCTCTCTACATCACCGTCTGTAGCACTGTCTGTCCTCTGCATATAGCCTGTGATGGTCTTCACAACACTCAATACCTCCCTCATGTTATTCTCCCTTAACTTCTGCTCCACCTCTCTCATGTAGGACTCCTTTGCCTCTCGCAAGTGGACTTTGAGCTCCCTCTGTGCACTCCTAAGCTCCTCCTGGTTGTTGTCTTTAAAGGCCCTCTTCTTGTTCAGAAGGCCTTTAACACCGCTGGTTATCCAGGGCTGCTTGTTAGCAAAGCAGCGCACAGTTTTTACAGGAACAACAAGGTCCATGCAGAAATTCATGTAGTCCGTCATGCAGTGTGTAATCCCCTCAATGTCCTCCCAATACGGCTCCTGCAGTACACTCCATTCAGTGGACTTAAAGCAGTTCCTGAGAGCTGCTTCAGCACCAGGAGACAATTTCCTGAAGGAGCGAGTTGTTATGGGTTGTGTTCGGACCTGGGGCTTGTACTGTGGCTGCAGGTAGACCAGGTTGTGATCCGATTTTCCCAGAGGGGGTGTGGCGGTGTATGCATCCTTTGCATTAGTGTAAAGGAAATCGATTGTCTTGTTCTTCCTGGTGGGACAGTCAACATACTGGTGGAAAGCAGTGAGTACTGAGTCCAGTGTGATGTGGTTGAAATCACCAGAAATAGCGATGAAGGCATCAGGGTGCTGGGTCTGGAGTCTCGCGATGGTTGCGTGTATGACGTCACACGCGATCTCAGGCAATGGCGTGGGATAGCTCTCTGGGCATGTAATAGGGCCAAAGACTCACCGCCAGCAGTTCAATGTCCTGACAGCAGATCATCTCCTTCACAGTCACATGTCCTGGGTTACACCATCTGATGTTCACAAAGAGCACGAGTCCCCCACCTTTGCTTTTGCCACTCAGTCTGGCAACCCTGTCCGCTCTCACGGTGGTGAAACCGGCAGTGTCCACGTTGGGATTGGGAATGTTGCCGGTCAGCCACGTTTCCGTAAGGCATAAAAGACTACATTCCCGGAATAACCGCTGATTCTGAACCAGCGCCGCTAGTTCGTCAGTCTTGTTGGCCAGAGAGTTCAAATTCCCCATCACCACCGAAGGAATAGATGGTTTATACCTCCAGCGTTTCTCCATGCGCTTAGCTTTTAGCTTAGCGCCGGCTCTGCAGCCCCTGTTACATCTTCGCAGTCCCTCCAGGATAGGGTTTGTTTTGCCGGCGCGACCCTTTGTTCGGCGCGCTAGCAGCTCTTCCCTTGAGTATACAAAGTTAGTCCTGTGCTCCTGCAGGAAAACAGATTCCATGTCTATAGGACATACAAAATAATCACTAAAACTAGTAATAAAATGTATAAAAGTAAGAAAAAAGTAGAAAAAAACGCTAAAACAGTACACAAAAGATGGAGCTTGGAAAGACTGGAAAGGCTGCCACCCAGAGCGGCGCCAGAAGTGGTATCTGATGCTATATATGCTAGCGAGGGCATGGAAGGTCCTAGAGTTACAAAACTAGACACACATTGACAACCCCACACTCTGATAACATGGCCTGAGTTTCGTGACTCTAGGCACAAAGATCAGGGAGTTACTGACAAATCTACTTGGAAAATGTGAATTACACATAAGCCTCAAGTGGTAAAAACCTATCGTGAAAGGCCTAGCGAGGGCATGGAAGGTCCTAAAGTTAAAAACTGGACACACATTGACAACCCCACACTCTGACAACATGGCCCGAGTTTGGTGACTCTAGGCTTAAAGGTCAGGGAGCTAGAGCCAAATTTAGGTGGGTAATTAATAATTTGGACTTAAGCCTGAAGTGGTAAAAACCAATCATGCAAGGGCTAGCGAAGGCATGCAAAGTCCTAGAGACACCAAACTAGACGCACATTGACATCACCACACTCTGATGACCTGGCCCGAGTTTGGTGACTCTAGGCTCACAGGTCAGGGAGCTACAGGAAAATCACTTGAGAAAATGTTAATTTGGACTTAAGCCTCAAGTGGGAAAAACCAATCAGACGAGACCTAGTGAGGGCATAGAAGGTCCTAGAGATACCAACTTTAGCACATGATGACATTACAACAATCTGATGACCTGGCCCGAGTTTGATGACTTTAGGATCAAAGGTCAGCGAGTTACAGCAAAATCAACAGGGTAAATGTTAATTTGGACTTAAGGTAAAAGAAGGAAAAAGTAATTGTACTAGGCCTAGCGATGGCATGGAAGGTCCTAAAGTTACCAAACTTGACACACATTGACCACCCCACACTCTGATAACATGGCCCGAGTTTCGTGACTCTAGGCACAAAGATCAGGGAGTTACTGCCAAATTTACTTGGACAATTTGAATTACACATAAGGTTAGGGAGTTACAGCCAAATCCATTTGGTAAATGTGAATTTAGACTTAAACTTTAAGTGGTAAAAAAAAACAACCATGCAAGGCCTAGCGAGGGCATGGAAGGTCCTAGAGTTACAAAACTGGACACACATTGACAACCCCACACTCTGATAACATGGCCAGAGATTAGTGACTCTAGGCTTAAAGGTCAGGAAGCTACAGCCAAATAAGGTGGGTAAACATTAATTTGGACTTAAGCCTGAAATAAGAAATACCAATCGCATGAGGCCTAGTGAGGGCATGGAAAGTCCTAGAGATACCAAACCAGGCGCACATTGACATCACCACACTCTGATGACCTGGCCCGAGTTTGGTGACTCTAGGATCAAAGGTCAGGCAGTAACTACCAAATCTATTTGGAAAATGTGAATTTAGACATATGCCTCAAGTGGTAAACACCTATCATGCAAGGCCTAGCGAAGGCATGGAAGGTCCTAGAGTTACAAAACCTAGCACACGTTGACATCACCACACTCTGATGACCTGGCCCGAGTTTCGTGACTCTAGGCGCAAAGGTCAGGGAGTTACAGCCAAATCTATTTGGTAAATGTTAATTTGGACTTAAGCCTCAAGTGAGGAAAAAGTAATCGTACTAGGCCTAGCGAGGGCATGGAAGTTCCTAAAGTTACCAAACTTGGCACACCTTTACATCACCACAGTGTGATGACCTAGACAGAGTTTGGTGAATCTAGGCTCAAAGGTCAGGGAGGTACAGCAAAATCAGTTGGGAAATTTTAATTTGGACCTAAGCCTCAAGTGGGAAAAAACAATTGTACAAAGCCTAGTGAGGGCAAGGAAGGTCCTAGAGATACCAAAGTAAGCACATGTTGACATCACCACACTCTGGCCCAAGTTTGGTGACTCTAGGATTAAATGTCAGGTAGTTACAGCTAAATCTATTTGGAAAATGTGAATTAGACATAAGTCTCAAGTGGTAAAAACCAATCATGCAAGGCCTAGTGAGGGCATGGAAGGTCCTAGAATTACAAAACTTGACACACATTGACAACCCCACACTCTGACAACATAGCCCGAGTTTGGTGACTCTAGGTTCAAAGGTCAGGGAGCTACAGTAAAATCAATTGAGAAAATGTTAATTTGGACTTGTGCCTCAAGGGGGAAAGAACAATCTTACGAGGCCTAGCGAGGGCATGGAGGGTCCTAGATTTACCAAACTCGGCATACGTTGACATCACACACTCTGATAACCTGGCTCAAGTTTGGTGACTCTAGGATCAAAGGTCAGGGAGTTACAGCCAAATCCATGTGGTAAATGTGAATTTATATATAAGCCTCAGGTGTTAAAAACCAATCATAAAAGGCCTAGAGAGGGCATGGAAGGTCTTAGAGACTTCATGTACAGTTCTGCCAGTTGCCACCTGCAGAAGTTCTCTGATGACTCTGCTATCCTCGGCCTCATCAGTGATGGAGATGACAGGGAGTACAGAGAGCTGACAAAGGACTTTGTGGAATGGTGTCAGAGGAACTGCCTGCAGATCAAGGCTGGAAAAACTAAAGAACTGGTGGTGGACTTCCGCAGAGCCAAACACTCTCCTCCGGTACCTGTAAACATCCAGGGAACAGACATTAAGATAGTAAGGTCCTACAAGTACCTGGGTGTTCACCTCAACAACAAGCTGGACTGAACTGACAACACTCCTGCACTCTACAAGAAAGGCCAGAACAGACTACATCTCCTGAGGAGACTCAGGTCCTTTGGATTGCAGGGGGCACTCCTGAGGACCTTCTATGATGCTGTGGTGGCATCAGCCATCTTTTATGGAGTGGTCTGCTGGGGCAGCAGCATCTCCAATGCTGACAGGAAGGGACTGAACAGAATAATCAAGATGTCCAGCTCTGTCCTGAGGTGTCATCTTGACCCAGTGGAGGTGGTGGGGGAGAGGAAAATGAGGACTAAGTTCAAACATGTTGAAGAACCTGTCCCAACCTAGTGTGTGAAGGAGAGATACCCCAGATCCTTCCTTCCAGGCCGCTGTTAGACTGTATAACAACCGCTGTCCTCCGCAGTCTATTTCTACAGTAGTCTACTTCTGCAATAGTCCATTTCGACTATGTGCAATAAAAACTCAATATTACGTTTCTATTTCTACTATGTACAATAAAACTCAGGGATTTATTTCTATTTCTACTATTTATATTTTCCGTAATTTTTTGTATGTCTAGATCTTATTTATTATTTGTATGTCTCCTGACACTTCTGTTCTTTCCTCTGTGCTGCTGTGGCATTGTAAATTTCCCCACTGTGGGATCAATAGAGGATTATCTTATCTTATCTGAAAATGTTAAATGGACCTAAGCCTCAAGTTAGAAAAAACAATTGTACGAAGCCTAGTGAGGGCATGGAAGCTCCTAGACTTAACAAACGTAGCACACATTGAAATCATCACACTCTGATGACCTGGCCCGAGTTTGGTGACTCTAGGATCAAAGGTCAGGGATCTACAGCCAAATCAGTTTGGTAAATATTAATTTGGACTTAAGCCCGAAGTGGGAAAGACCAATTTTACAAAACCTAGTGAGGGCATGGAATGTCCTAGAGTTACCAAACGTAGCACAAGTTGACATCACCACGCTCTGACAACCTGGCCCGAGTTTGGTGATTCTAGGCACAAAGGTCAAAAATCATTTGGGGAAAATTTTAATTTTCCTAAGCCTCAAGTGGGAAAAACCAATCGAGTTTGGTAACTCTAGGATCAAAGATCATGGGGTTACAGGCAAATTCAGTTGGTAAATGTGAATTTAGACAGGTCCTAGAGATACCAAACGAAGCACACGTTGACATCACCACACTCTGATAACCTGGCCTAAGTTTGGTGACTCTAGGATGAAAGGTCAGGGAGTTACAGCTAAATCCATTTGGAAAATTTGAACTTGGACCTAGGCCTCATATAGGAAAAAACAATTGGACTTGGCCTAACGAGGGCATGGAAGGTCCTAAAGTTACCAAACTTGGCTCACGTTTACATCACCACACTCTGGTGACCTGGCCCGAGTGTGGTGACTCTAGGATCAAAAGGTCCGGGAGTTCCAGCCAGATCCATTTGGTAAATGTTCATTTGGACTTAAGCCACAAGAGGGAAAAACCCATTGTACGAGGCGTAGCGAGGGCATGGAAGGTCCTAGATTTAAGAAACTTGACACACGTTGGCATCACCACACTCTGATGACCTGGCCCAAGTTTGGTGACTCTAGGCTCAAAGTTCAGGGAGTTACAGCGAAATCAGTTGGGAAAATGTTAATTTGGACTTAGGCCTGAAGTTGGAAAAACCAATCATACTAAGACTAGAGAGGGCATGGAAGGTTCTAGAGTTACCAAACTTGGCACACATTGACAACCTCACACTTTGATAATATGACCAGATATTGGTGACTCTAGGCTCAAAGGTCAGGGAGTTACAGCCAAACCAACATGGTAAATGTTAATTTGGACTTAAGCTTGAAGTGGGAAAAAGCAATCGTACTAGGCCTAGCGAGGGCATGGAAGGTCCTAACGTTACCAAACTTGTCACGCATTTACATCACCACACTCTGGTGACCTAGCCCGAGTGTGGTGACTCTAGAATCAAAGGTCCAGGAGTTCGAGCCAGATCTATTTGGTAAATGTGAATTTGGACTTAAGCCTCAAGTGGAAAAAAACAATCGTACAAAGCCTAGTGAGGGCATGGAAGGTCCTAGAGATACAAAACTGGACACACATTGACAATCCCACACTCTGATGACCTGGCCCGAGTTTGGTGACTCCAGGTTTAAAGGTCAGGGAGCTACTACAAAACCAGCTACGAATATGTTAATCTGGATTTAATCCAGAGTTTAAAAAAAACAATCAGACAAGGCCTAGCGAGGGCAAGGAAGGCCCCAGAGTTACAAAACCTGGCACACAATGACAACACCACACTCTGATGACCTGGCCCGAGTTTGGTGACTCTAGGCTCAAAGGTCAAGGAGCTATAAGCAAATCCATTTGGAAAATGTGAATTTGGACATAAGCTTCAAGTGGTAAAAAACCAATCATGCGAGGCCTAGCGAGGGCAAGGAAGGCCCCAGAGTTACAAAACCTGGCACACATTGACAACCGCACACTCTGATAACATGGCCAGAGTTTGGTGACTCTAGGATCAAAGGTCAGGGAGCTACAGCCAAACCAATTTGGTAAATATACATTTAGACGTAAGCCTCAAGTGGTAAATAACAATCATGCAAGGCCTAACAAGGGCATGGAAGGTCCTAGAGTTACAACACGTGTCACATATTGACATCCCCACACTCTGATGACCTGCCTCAAGTTTGGTGACTCTAGGATCAAAGGTCCGGGAGTTACAGCCAAATCCATTTGGTAAATGTGAAATTAGACTTAAGTCTCAAGTGGTAAAAACCAATCATGCAAGACCTAGCGTTGGCATGGAAGGTCCTAGAGTTACAAAACTTGGCACATATTAATAAAACATCACTCTGATATTCTGGCCCGAGTTTGATGACGCTAGGCTTAAAGGTTAGGGAGTTACAGGCCAAGTCAACAAGTTAAACGTTAATTTGGACTTAAGCCTCAAGTGGGAAAAACCCATCGTACGAGGTGTAGTGAGGGCATGGAAGATCCTAGAGTTAACAAACTTGGCACACAGTGACAACCCCACATTCTGACAATATGGCCCGAGTTTGGTGATTCCAGGCTCAAAGGTCAGGGAGCTACAGCAAAATCATTTGGGAAAATGTTAATTTGGACCTAAGCCTTATATGGGAAAAAAACAATCGTACTAGGCCTAGCGAGAGCATGGAAGGTCCTAGAGTTACCAAACGTGGCACACATTTACATCACTACACTCTGGTGAACTAGCCAAGTGTGGTGACTCTAGGATCAAAGGTCCGGGAGTTACAGCCAGATCCAAATGGGGCTTTTTGTTTATTTACGAGTGTTTTTTTTTTTTTTTTTTTTTTTAACTTCTTTGGAACATGGGCATAAGAACAACTGGTGTCCATGCATACGACCGCCAGACACTGTTAGACTACCGGAATCAACCAAATAACACCACAAACGATGAGCTAAGAGAGACACTATGCTGTTTCGATCTGCTACGGCAACCAGCCCATAAGATCGCGGCCTCGTCTGAAGCCGGCAGCCGACAGAGGGGGCACCGGAAGCAGTGTGTGAGACTACAGAAGCGCGGTAAACGGGCTGGAGTTTGTACTAGATTAAAATCAAAGCAAACGCGACCAGCTTTCCCGTCCATCCTGCTCTCGAATGTCTCCGCCCTGGAGAATAAACTGGAGTGCATCCGACTTCAGAGAACTACACGGAGAGAATCTAGACTGCTTCGTCTTTGTTTTCACAGAGACGTGGCTGAGCGACAGAGTTCCCGACGCCGCCATTCAGCTAGACGGACTAGCTTCGTTTCGAGCTGACAGAGACTCAGCCCTGTGCAGTAAGACTCGCAGTGGAGGACTGTGTGTTTACATCAACACAAAATGGTGCAAGAACTCTGTACTGGTCTCTAGTTACTGCTCACCTCTAGTGGAGTTTATTGTCGTCAGATCTTTATCTACCGAGGGAATTCACCACAGTGCTGATGATTAGTGTTTACATCCCACTAGGCGCTAACGCTAAAGATGCGCTCTGTGAGCTGTACAGCGCTATCAGCGGACTGCAGAACACACACCCTGATGGACTGTTTGTTGTTGCTGGAGATTTCAACCATGTGAATCACAAGTCAGTTCTCCCTAAATTCCACTAACATGTGAAGTTTGCTACAAGAGGAGCGAACGCGCTGGACCTTGTTTACACGAACATTCCCAGCGGGTACCGGGCAGAGCCCCGCCCCCACCTCAGATCACATCTCTGTTATGCTAATTCCAGCATACAGACCGCTTGTCAGACGATCAAAGCCGGTTCTAAAGCAGGTGAGAACATGGCCATCAGGAGCTATCTCTGCTCTTCAGGACTGTTTTGAGCACACTAACTGGCAAATGTTTAGGCAGGCTGCAACCTACAGCAACACCACAGACTTGGAGGAGTACACTTCATCTGTGACCAGCTACATCGGCAAGTGCATAGATGATGTGACCGTCTCCAAGACCATCGCCACACGCCCCAACCAGAATCCGTGGATGACTGCATAGGTGCGTGCTCTACTGAAGGCTCGAGACTCCGCTTTCAAAGAAGGAGACAAGGCAGCCCTAAGGAAGGCAAGAGCCAAACTGTCCCGGGCCATCAGAGAGGCGAAGCGTGCACATGGTCAGAGCATCCACAGCCACTTCAGAGACAGCGGTGACAGACGGCGTATGTGGCAGGGCATCCAGGCCATCACTAACTACAGGACTGCACCACCTGCCTGTGACAGTGATGCCACCCTCACAGATGCACTGAACCACTTCTACGCCCGGTTCAAGACACAGAACAGCGTGGCAGCGAGGAAGACCACCCCTCCTTCCGACGACCAGGTGTTGTGTCTTACAGCAGCTGATGTGAGGAAAACTCTACGCAGAGCTGACCCACGGAAAGCCGCTGGACCAGACAATATCCCTGCTACAGTGCTCAGGGAATGTGCAGACCAGCTGACAGATGTCTTCACCGACATCTTCAACATCTCCCTGAGCAGTGCCACTGTCCCAACGTGTCTCATGATACGATTGTGGTGGGTCTCATCAGCAAGAACGACAAGTCAGCATACAGAGAGGAAGTGCAACGGTTAACCGACTGGTGTAGAAGCAACAACCTGTCTCTGAACATAGACAAAACCAAAGAGATGGTTGTTGACTTCAGAAAGACAAGGCGTGATCACTCTCCACTACACATCGACAGCTCCACTGTGGAGATCGTCAAGAGCACCAAGTTCCTTGGAGTTCACCTGCACTGTAAAACAAAAATTTTGTTGACTCAACTTAACTTAGTCATCTTTTTTGCTTTGACTCAGTTAAGTTGTAAAGACATAATCTGTTAAGTTTTGCTTACACAACAACCTGGTAATTTACTGAGCTATTTATTTCAAGTGAGATGGATTTACAGAAATTAGTTTTGTTAACTTGAAACAAATTGGCAGAACTTATTTTTTTCAGTTTTCACAACCATGCAGTAAGTTCTTCTAACATGATGTGGCTAGTTTTTTTTTTCAACTTACTTACCAACGTACCAAGTTCCATAGATCTAATTAAAGTTACAGGTCAAACATATTAAAAAAAAAAAAAAAAAACACATATTGGTATAATTCATTCAATAATCATCATTTTTTTTTTTATTAACAATTCACATTGTGTTCATTAGTTGAAACATGACCGGTGGCATCATTCTCAACTACAGAAAAACAAAACTTTTTGGACATAATTTTAAAGTCAGAGACTTTGGCCTCTGTGTCCATATGACTTCTGTTCTGCAACATATTAGTAACCATATGTTAATGTGAAGTGCCAGAACACAGGCAAATACACTATAGTAACAAAAGTATTGGGACATATGATCATTTACTGTTTTAGTAACAGTAAGAAACTGTCTTTACTGTCCAGGGAAGACTTTCTACTAGATATCAGAACATTGTTGTGAGGATTTGATTGGATTCAGTGACAACAGCAAGGTCATCACTCCACCTCACCTCCTATTCTCCAACTCTTCTCAAAAGTATTGAATGAAGCATCATCATTCCAGAGAACACAGTTCCACTACTGTTCAGCTCACTGCTGAGGGCTTTATACCCCTCTAGTCTGTACCTGGCATTAGACATGGTACCAATAGGTTCACGTTGATCTGCTCCAGGGAGTCCTATTCTATTGGTGACACAGATATTCAGTCGTGCCCACACACAGCTTGTCTAATCCCTGCAAAGACGTATTGCCAATAGAATAAGACACTCTAGAGCAGATACAGCAATGACCTGTGTAGCAGTTGAAGTGGAACTGTGCTCTCTGGAATGTTGGGGCTCTGTCCAATACTTCTGTGGTGAGATGGGGAGTTGGGGATGAGGTGTGTGGTGATCATCCAAAATCCTGACCTTAACACTTGTTGCTGAATGCAATCAAATCCTCAAAACAATGCTTTAAATCTAGTAGAAAGCCTTCTCTACACAGTGGAGACAGTTTCTCCAACAAAAGCAGCATATGGTCTTTAATACCCTTGATTTTGGAAGAATTAGTTTTAGGTGTCCCGATACCAATACATCCACATAGTCTACCATGTCATTTCCACTTGTGATAAAATAAGACGAATCAACTTTGAAATACTGACACAAATACAGTTTACTGTTTATTTTATTCTTAGCAATATCCGTTTCAGAACAAAAACTATCCTCTCACTTAGTGGGGAAAAAGAAAAGGGGGAGAAAAAGGAGAAAAAAAAAAAAAAAAAAAACATTTTAAACACCCAACAAGTTGTGCACTATATTGATGGCAGCATCAGGACACCTACTTAAGTGCAATTTCCATTTGTGAAATACTGAACACAAATACAGCACCAAAACTGGAAAAGATTTGGCGATCTTAGTTTCAGAACAAAAACTAACCTGAAACCTTGCAAGACCCACATTAAACATCAGGCTAATACAAAAATATATTCATATAACCAAACATGTGCAAAGACGCAGATTATTCAAGAAATTGTTTTTACTGCATACTGTAAAACACAAACAATGAATGTTCCACATTCTGCAAACAGAGGGCAAGAATACAAATTTGTCTTGGAAAACCCATTTTTACAAAACATATAGTAAAATAATAAAATAGAAATGTTGCAGTTTAAGTGCAGTACCTGAGAAATACATTGTAGGAAGGAACAGGAAAAGACTCTCTAACTCAGTAACTTATTCTTGAGTGTGTGCACTCTTGCAGTGCAGGATTCTATCCCAATGCCCATGAACAGATGCTGGATCACCTCAAAAGTACATCTGAGATCTTTAGGGTAGTTCATGTTCAAAGCGTAGAGCAGCCCCATCAAGTTCATAAAAGCATTTGGTACATCACCAAGTTTACGAAGGACAGCATGCTCTTCCACGACCAGGACGACATCACTGTAGATTGCTGGGAGGGGTTCCTTCACATCCTCTACAACTGGCAGGATTCCAATAGTCATTCCTTTGATTACATCTTTATGATCAGTGGGCTTTATAAAAACAGATGCATAATTTTCACATTTTGAAGTAGCTTATATAGGCACAAAGTATTTCTTGTGTTTAGTATAGCTTTTTGGAATTGTTTCAGTTTTAGCATACCTCACACAACTTAAGGAACTTGGAGGGATTCTCTCTCAAGTACTATGGCAATGCCTGCAGAATGGCTGTCCTCTTTCTTTGGTTTGATGCCTGCAGAAAACATAAAAACTAAAATTACTTGAACCACACCCCACACACCCACACCTAGAGAGTTAGAAAATGGACATTAACTTATATCTCTCCAATATGGCAGACATTTCTGTCATCCCTTCAAAACGTTTTGACCGGAACAACTGGAGAAACTTCAGGAGAAGGCCACCAAGACTCCCATAAAAGGACTTGCTAAGGTCCATTGACACAAGCCTGGTGAATTCCATGCTGATCTGCTTGAAAGAGATCACATAAGTTACACATTAATTGATGATTTTGCATACTAGAGCACTGAGCTGGGCAATATGACATTATTCGTGATAAAATAGTCACAGCAGGCTTTTCTGACCATATTGTGGATATCAGTACTAAAAAAAAAATAATAATAATAAGTCACCTGCATGTTTATTTAGAGAGAACATAATTAGTTCTGTTTAACCAAATTATTTCAGAAAAGTGTATAAAATGCTGAATACAAGTCACTGTAGCCAGTTTTAGATAGAATTCTTTAAAATGCAGCAATACTTTTCAACATTTATTTTGCCATATTGCCCACCTCTATTTTACAAACTAAGGAGAACAGACAAAAAAAAAAAAAAATGCACAAACCTGTCTCTCAGTGAAAAGTGCCAGCCATCTGACCATCAGTTCTCACACTGGAGGCTCATCTTTCACAATTTCCTGTTTTCTTAAAGAGTATGTGCTGCTCATTCTAGTGTCTACAAAAGCCAAGCCAGGATTCCTTTTCTTTATGTCTTGAATCATTTGATTTCGTTCCTCTTTCAGATTTTTCCGGTCTCTTCCCTGTGGGAGGTCTGGAAGGAAGTTTGTTTCAGATCGTCTAGGCTTCTTAACCTTGTTTCGCTTCCCTCTGTCAGCCCCAGGACCTCTCTTGTCTGAATTCACTTTCAGTTCTTGACAACCTGCATCTCTTAGCTTTTGTCTATAGTTCCCCATCCTAAACTTTAGACTGAGTTTCCACCCATACCTCCCAGATGTGGAGCCAAGGGTGTTATTCAACAAGAGCAATGGCTACACTTTCAAATTCCTTATTTTCAGGATGGGCTTTGTAGGAATATATTGCCTCAGCAAGTTTGTCTAGAATTTCAGACTTCATGTCTCTAGAAATGGTCAAAAGCACACCATCTTTTCTATAAGTCTCATTGGCCTGGCTCAGCCTCAGCTCAACATCATATGAAAAGGAAGGAACATTAAAGCAAGCCAGCCATAGCTGTGAATGGGCTGAAGCCTCTTATATTGTGAGAGCCCAGATTATCCCCACACAACCCACCCCTCAAAACATGGCCATCCTTCAAGACAATACCACTATCCTCTAGCTTCCTAAGATCTATCTTCAACTGCCTAAAAACTGCTTCTTGACCAAAATATTTTAAATCTTGTTCTCTGCATGAAAGCACAAGTTGATAAGATTTCGAATTGTAATATGGTATGATGTCACCTAGAGTTAAATAAACAGCAAGTACTTTGTGCTTCCTTTTCCTCCACCTCAAATGCATCTTGATAGAGTATCTGCGCTAAAGATGACACTTTAGTTTAAAAAAGAAAAAACATTTTGAAATAGAACCTGTCTGTAACCCAGTTATGGATATTTATCGCTGGAACTTAAATAGATCACTATAAAGTTTTAACCAAAAATGTCCCTATTTGGATAAAACTCCGAAATGTACCCTTTTTAAGCTTTTCAATGTAGTAATAAAATTGCTACTGAGATTCACAAATAAGTAAATAAATAACTTACTTTTTTCTTTGTAGAGCACTTGATCTTTTATTTTGAAAAATGTGAATCAACTGCGTTCAAGCTCCTCCTTTCTAATCCCGTGTATACCCAGTGCTGTGAGGAACTACTTCCTCGTTCCCGTTGGTTGCTCAGCGTGAAGACGACTAGAGTGGAGGCGAAGCTGTAAACCTACAGATAACACAAAATCACGTTTTATATAAACTCCAAATAGTTTACTTAAGCGTTATATGCCGACAAGAAGAAGATTTGTTCTTTGTACTCACCAATGGAAGAGCTTTGGTCAGGTTTTATTGGATTGTGAGACCAGACGAGAAAATTCTTTGGATCCTTTTGAACCATCCATGAACATTGATGATCTTGATTTCTCCGGTAAGGAGTGGCGAGCCTGTCTAGAAAAGAGAAAGCAACTGACTGCAGAAGAACCAGACTACATCAGGACTTAACAAGTAATACTCACCCAGTACTTCACTGGTACGACTGAAACACAAAGGATACACGCAGGAACTGAGAAAGCAGATTGGACTCATTCAAACACACAAAGTATTTCAGCACCCCATTTCTTTATTGTTTTTTGTATTTATTTGTTTTATATATTTTCTTTTCTTATTTTACGAATTGTGAATGTGTAAATTGCACCTCAAGTGCCAGCTTAATTAAATTTTTTAAAATTATTTTTTTATTTGCCCCTTTAAGCCTTGGTCTCAGTTAAAAAACTATTAAACAACATACCAGCTCTTTGTCCAACCTAGGCCCTGACTAGTAACTAGTTGTAACCAAGGTCATACCTGTTACATGTCCATTCCAAATATCTTGCAGGAGATCAAGATTAGTTACATGAGAATGCACTCTCTCATACTGTTTCCTGACTGACTCAAATAGGCAGGCAAGAGTTTCTTTTTCAGGAATATACTGGGCAAAGCAATCTTTTCCAGATTCATTTGGGCCTAAATATAATGGCACTTGATCAAAATAATTAAGGCTGTTACAACTTTATCAAGTTAATTGATTACATTTTTGATGGCAATGTCTTCAATTCCGTGTAATGTCAAGTTTAAGTCCAGGCTTAAAACCTACCTGTTCAGTGGTGCTTTTGGTAATTTGTTTTTTTCTGCTAGATAAAAAGGTGCAGATCTGACAGAGAGTGTTAGGTAAGCTGGAAATGTTGCTGCTGCCGTTCTGCTGCTTTTCATGTTCACTCAGGTTTGTTGATGGTGGAGCAAAGGGGCACTGACTTCTCAGAGAGCCCTCATGTCTTTGTGACCTTCTGGTTCTCCCTTTTAGTTATGCTGTAATAGCCAGGCCTGCCGGAGTCACTGCTACATTCTGTTAACAGTTCTTTTGTCAGCGCTAACAGTCTGTCAGTTTTCTATTTATGAGCTGAACTGCTGCCCGTCCTGTGTGGGCTGATGCTGTTGCTTCATCTGCTTTGACCGGGTGCCACTGCTTGCCCTTAACCACCACAGAGCTCTTGGCTGTCCTGCCCTGTGGAAGCTTGGCCTGCATCCTGCTGGCACATCCAATCACCCAGCTACTTAACTACAGACTAACCAGACATTTATTATTCTACCCTACAATTACTATACGCTCCTCTCTTTTGAGTATTGATTCCTCTCGAGGTTTCTTCCTTCTTAACTAAGAGACTTTTTCCTTGCCTCTGTTGCCAAGGAAAAAGCTTGCTCATTGGAGGATCGGACACCAGATTCTTTGTAAAGCTGCTTTGTGACACCATCTGTTGTAAAAAGCGCTATATAAATACATGTTGGCTTGACTTGACCATACAAGTGGGCTCTTCCAGCTCACAGTGCTCAGGCTCATAGTGAGTAACTCCCTGACCCTTGATCCTAGAGTCACCAAACTCGGGCCACGTTATCAGGGAGTGGTGATGTCAATGTGTGCCACATTTGTTAACTCTAAGACCTTCGCTGCCCTTGCTAGGCAATGGAAGATTGGTATTTCGATTTGAGGCCAAGGTCCAAATTTACATTTACAATATGGATTTAGCCGTAACTCCATGACCTTATGCTACAGTAATCAAACTCCAGCCACATTATCAGGGGGTGTTGATATCAAGTTGTGCCATGTTTGTTAACTCAAAGACATTCCCTGTCCTCGCTAGGCCTTGTAAGATTGTTTTTTTTTTTTCACTTCAGTCCAAATAACATTTACCAATTGGCTTTGGCCAAAACTCCCTTACCTGTTATACTAGAGCCACCGATCTATGGTTTTTTTCCCATCAGGGTGTGTTGATGTCAAAGTGTGCCTCGGTTGGTAACTGTAAGACCTTCCCTGCCCTCACTAGACCTAGTATGATTGGTTTTTCCCACCTGAGACCAAATTCACATTTACCAAGTGGATTTGGCCCTGGCTCCCTCACCATTGATCCTAAAGTCTCCAAACTTAGGCCACATTATCAGGGTGTAGTGTTGTCAACGTGTGCAGGCTTGGTAACTCTTAAGGCCTTCCCTGGCCTCGCTAAGGCCCATATGCTTGGTTTTTGCCACTTGAGGTCAAGGTCCAAATTCACACTTACCAAATGGATGTGGCCGTACTCCCTGACCTTTTATGCTAAAGTAACCAACTTTACCACACCCTGATAATGTGGCCTAATGTCAAAGGGTGACAAGTTTGGTAACTCTATCGTATTCCCTGCCCTCACTAGGCCTCATATGACTGTTTTTTCCAATTCACATTTACCAAATGGATGTGGCTGTAACTCCCTGACCATTGACCCTAGAGTCACCAAACTCTGGCCACATTATCAGGGGGGCTAATGTCAACGCGTGCTAATTTTGGTAAGTCTAAGACTGTCCCTGCCTTCGCTAGGCCTTGGTCTTAAAGTTATCTACATTCTTCAATCTTACAAGGCCTAGAAAGGGCAGGGTTGTTCTTAGAGTTACAACGCTTTGTATACGTTGACACTACCATACCCTTATGATGTGGCCCGAGTGTACTGACCCTAGGGTCAGTAGTCAGGGAGTTACAGCGAAATCCTTTCTGTAAATGCAAAATTGGACTCAGGCCTTAACTGTAAAAAAAAAAAAATAAATAAATAAATAAAAAAACCAAAACAATCTTAGTCATGTAAAGTCTTAGAGTTAACAAACTTTGCCCATGTTGACAAAACCATATGTGGACAACACCACATCCTGATAATGTGGACTGAGTTTAGTGACTCTTAGGTCAGTGGTCAGGAAGCTAAATACATTTGGAAAATGTACATTTGGCAAATCCTTGCGTTACCAAACATGCCAAACTTTGTGCAAGTGCTGATGCCGTTTTTTTTGTTTTTTCGAAAGAATATTTTTAATTTTCAGGGCGCAGGTCATTCGATGGAGTTGAAGTGCAAGTTGTGTTCTGTGTCACATTCGGGCAACATTATTTAGGCACTATCGTTTGCAGCACAATCATGACTTGAGAATCAGCCCTCTGCCATGTCTTGGTAGACTATTTGTACTTTTTAATCATTTAATGCATTGAAAGCTCATTTGTCAAAGTCTCATGGGTGCTGGAATATCAGATGAATTAGAAACACATGTATTTTTTTTTCATGCCACATGTGTACCTGAAAGCAGCCCTTTTTAGAAGCAAAGTTGTTTAATCATTGGAGAATGATTTGGATCTGATAGCTCTGAATTCTTAACAAATGCAACCATTTTAAAATGTGTCCGATTATAAAAAGAAATTCATGTATCAATATGGATCTGAACCACTATACTTTCAAGCTGAATTGAAGGGATAAAAGATTTGTTGTATAGAAACTATATTGCTAAAGCAAACTAAGAAAGTTTTTACAATTAATATTTCTTTTGGTTTGAATATCAAGGTAGAGAACGAAGTCAGTGTAAGATGAGCTACCTGCACAAAGATGAATCTGAATTCTTTAAGGCCTACAATGTAAGCAATGTGATTAATTAAAATATAAATTTAAACAGTGTATACATCATGAAGTTAGTAAATGTAAATGTGTCCTCCAGATAACATGTAAATGTATCTGATATTTATTTTAAGATTTATGACTCGAGAAATTATTTATTACCTTCCTTATGCAACTCTCCTCATAATTGCATGGCTTGTATGTTGCAGCAGGAAGAGGAGCCAGATATCACAGACACTTCTGTTGCCCTCCTCACTACTGGTGTGGACTCCTTCAGCCTTGAGATCAGCTTGGTTGTACTTGAGGGGAAATTGTTCAATTTAATTCAATTAAAATTTGTCATTTTAGTAAAACAGGGTTCTACAGTATTACGAAACACAGTCAGGCTCCTTCTCCAGCGCATTATCAGGTGTGGGTGTATAATATATATATACACACATACACACACATAATGATATTCACTAACGATATACACAAATATAGTTTTTTCAATCCAGTAAGCTTCAAATGAAATAGAACATTCCCTAGTAAACAAATCCCCAATAATATACTCAATGGCAAAACTGAATAAAAAAACTTAACACATTAAATGTTGTTAAACTCAATTTCACAACTTTCAAAGTCCAAAATGTGTGAATAATAAACGCAAAGCAACCTGTAAAGGTCTTTCAGCATGAAGATAGCGATTTCTTTTTCTTTCAACCTTGTCAACTGACAGTGGGCTAGTGGACAGAGTTTTAGTTTCTTTACAATCCTGACCACAGGATTGATATTCTCAAATAATATTAAGAAAAGGTTAATGACAAACAAGAGAGCATACTTGTATCAAGAAGGATTTGTACAAGAACACCTTAGGGACTCATCAGATTGTCCAGCTGTCAAAAACTCACAGAAAAGCTTCATTTTCAGTGCTTGCACTTTGACATACAGTCTGTTTGCGTCTTGTTTCATAATAATTTTCTGAAGGATTTCAAACGTGTATCTGAGTTCTTGTGGGTAGCTCAAGTTGAGGGCATATATAAGACCCAATAACACTGCCACTGCAAACGGCACACTTCTCAACTCACTCAATACTTCCAGCCCTTCTAGGACGATTCCGATGTGTGGGCTCTGCACGTTCATGTCTCACAACAAAGATCCCAAGCACCATCTTTGACATCTCCTCCTGGCAGTCATTTCCATCGATGTCCTGTGGCAAAACTTTACATAATTGTAACTGTTAAAATTTAGCTACATTTGTACAATTTGGGTAAATATGGAAAATTTACCACTACACCTGGATGAAAATTAAGGGAAACAAAATCTCTGATCTATACAACTATTTCTTCCCTGCCCCCATATGAAATTTATATTCCATGAAATACCTATATTGTTTGGCCTTTAAGTAGAAAAAAGAGAATGACCAAAACACACAACATACTTTTTAATAAGTTTGCCTGGGTCTCCTTTTAAGTAGGCACAAAGGCTTCGGAGGATGCATTCTCGCTTGACCTCAATGGCATCACTCTAGACCACAATTCAGAGAGGAAATAGAAAAAAAAAATCAGTATAGATAGCTAGCCAGACAGACAGACACACACACAGAGACAGATTTTGCTGAACTATTCCATCAATGTCAATGTGCCTTTGAACGAACACACTACAGCATGACTACAACTTTAAGGAATCTTGTTTGTGTGTTAACCTGTTTCTTACTTTATTTAAAGTGTGTAAATACTTTCCATTTTTCATTTTAATTAACTGGAATGCTTCTCACTGGTATTTGTAATATTTTTGGGTTATGAAACTTAAACATTGCTTAGTTTGGACATTTTTTCTTGACCATACCTGGGTCATGCGTAGAATTGCGTTCCAGATGGTGATCCTTTCGTCCAAGAACTCCACCTTTCTTTGCATACACACTCATCAGGTTTTTGGAGAGTGAATCCAGCCTTGTGAAGAACTTGGACAGCAACTGGATCGTTGTAATACGCTTGAACTCTGTGTCATATACGGTAGTTAAGTGTTCTTGCGCGTATACTACCGTTATATACGGGGTGTGGAACGAAAGCGGAAAAGAAGCTGGTGTATGGCGGTGTTGCGGTGCTTCATTAAACAGGTTCCAAGAGAGAGAAAAGCCTCATCACATTCCTCTACACTCTGCATTCACCTACAAGCACAGAAGTCAAAGTAGTACACAAATTCGGGTTGTTTAAAATTATTTCAACACTCATATTTTAAATATAAATTATATTTGAGGGCATATCATTAATGAAATCTTACTTTTTTTTTTTTTACATGCCACAATAATAGAGAGCAACAGCAGAGCTAAAAGGTCACCTACATATGATTTTTGTGTGTGTGTGTCTGTGTAAAAAATAGGCTCTACTGTTAATCCACTGTCAGTTAAAAAACAAAAAACAAAAACAGATTTACTTACATCATTCAATTCGAAGAGTGCAGGCCAGCTCATCTTGAAATCTGCAATCATCGATGAGTCTTGTACTACCTCTTGCCGTCTATAAGCAAAGGTCAAAGTCAATCAACAAACCAAAAAAAAATGAAAACAAAAGTTGCCTGATAAGAACCTCAGCCTTCAGCACGTTTGTCACAGTTTTCCTGGGTGACATGGCTGAGTGTTAGAATGTTATATTAACATTTATCAACATATTGTTCAAGTTTGTTAATACTATTTTGCACAACAATAGATCTGCTTTGCTTTGGTCGTTTAAATGGTTATAAGTGAAAGGACGTCTGAGAAAAATAAAGCACTTAAACTAAAAAACGTGTTTACTTAAATATCTAATATAACAAAATCACCAGAAATTTGAATTATACCATCTAATACATATATGGCTAGACCACACACTACTACCTTTAGTCACAGCAAACCTTAAATCTGAATGTGTCTTTTCAATATCAGCATTCACAGAGATCCAACTAAATACTCGACTAAGGGATAGCCATCTGCCAAATTGTCACGATCAATTGAAACAGCTTCTCTGGCTGGACACGCACTTAGTTCAAAAGCATGGAAATGCTTCCTGTACCACCCACAAAATGTCTTCAGTATGAAACACAGTAGTCGTTTCTTGTACTATGCAATCTGAACAATTCGCCCGAAGTCAGGAAATCCACTTGTTGATCCAAGCTACGATCTGTGATGCTAGATGACTGCAAATGACATGAAATTATAATCTGTTCTTGTGAGTGCAAAAAATGTATACATAACAAATGTAACATACAAGTAACAGTATGTGCTCTGATTAGCATGAATTATGTAACATGGAAAATGCTGGCTCCGCCCATAATTTACAGTTGAAACCAAAAGTTTACATACACTATATAAAAAGACACATATGCAATTTTTTTTCTCACTGTCTGACATGAAATCAGAATAAAACTTTTTCCCTTTTTAGGTCAGTTAGGATTACCACAATTTATTTCTATTTGCTAAATGTTAGAATAATGAGAGAGGAATTTTTTTAGCTCAATTTATATTACATTCTTCAATCACAAAAGATCAAATACAATAAGATTACCATGCCTTTAAACAGTTTTTGGGACAGCCCATATGATGATGTCATGTCTTTGCAAGCTACTTATAGGTTTATTGGCAACATCTGAGTTAATTAAAGACACACCTGTGGATGTATTTTAAGGCACACCTGAAACACGCTGCTTTCTTTGAGTAACATCATGGGAAAGTCGAAAGAAATCAGCCATGATATCAGGAAGAGAATTATGACTTGCACAAGTCTGGTTCATCCTTGGGTGCAATTTCCAGATGCCTGAAGGTGCCTCGTTCATCTGGTACAAACAATTATACGCAAGTACAAAAAAGATGGTAATGTCCCAGCCATCATACCGCTCAGGAGAAGGAAACAGGTTCTGTGTCCCTGAGATGAACGTGCTTTGGTTCGAAGTGTGCATATCAACCCAAGAGCAAAAGCAAAAGGACCATTGTGAGAGGGACAGAATAATGGATGAACATAATGGCTTAAGCTGGTACGGTGTATCATTATCCACAGTGAAACAAGTTCTGTATCGACATGGGCTGAAAGGCCGCCACTCCCTGCCAGGAAGAAGCCCTTACTACCAAACGAAACATAAAAAAGCCAGATTAATATGTTTGCAAATGCACACAAGCGTAAAAAGACCTTAATATTTTTTTGTGGTTGACACATTGTCCTAGCGTCCCTGTGAAACGAAACCAGTGTGCGATAACAATATTTGAACTTGGCTTTGTCCATAATGACACAGCGTTACGTTTACATTTGGAGGAAAAAAGGGGGAAGCTTGCAGAACCTATTAGAACAACCATCCGGAACTGTGAAAACACGGGGGTAGGCAGCATATCAATGTTGTGGGGTTTGTTTTGCTGCAGGAGGGACCTGGGGTTGCCTTCACAAAATAGATTTGGCAACTCCTGCGAGGATATAGAAAAACATTATAGTGGAAATATTACTGAAGCAACATCTCAATAGACATTGCATCCAGTGTAAGTTGCAAGCTTTGAGGCGCTAATGGGATTCTTCCTAAATTGGGACTAATTGGACCCCAAAGAGCATACTGTGCCTAACCTGGTTACTAATTCGAATGGTGTGCCTAAAGTGGTGATAACAAGCGTTGTAAGAGAATACTGTTTTGGAGTGGCCCAGTCCACACAAACTAGCTCCCTGGATCCTTTAATCCATCAGTTTGAACAATTTATTTGGCCGCAAGCTGACTACGGTCATGTGCGAGCAAAGCTGCGGACTGACCAACACTGGCTCAAGTTACACTCAGTTTAACATATGCTAGCTTACACCAGTTCCTGTCAGGGAGGATGGGCCCAACTATTGTGAAAGAGCCTTGTGGAAGGATTATCCAAAAACTTTTGACCTCATAGTCATATCTAGTTTTTATAGGGCAATAGTACCAAATTATTAATGAAATTGTTGATTTAACTTTATTGTGAGCTTGAAAGAGTAAGTATAAACATTGCCGTTAAAAAATTCAATCTCATCCTTATTCTAAGGCTATTACCTTTAGGCACATAGGATAATGATTGTGTTAATTCCTACACTGACCTAGAAAAGGGACACTTTTGATTCCTGATTGTCATGTCAGTTAAACACCCAGTGAGGAAAAAAATCATTCGCATAGATATATGTGTCCTTTTTATAAGTAGTGTATGTAAATTTAATATCTTTTGGTTTTCACCTGTCAAATATGCCTGTCGAGTCTCAAGTGGTACTGTCAAGATGCTCATGCCTTACTATCACACACTGCGGTGCCAGCAGTTTACTTCCCCTACAGATTTTTCCACATTTGTTCATTTCATCACTAACCGGTAGCCAGATATTTGGAGTAAAACGTACCTCTTCTATTTTCCAAAATTAAGACGCAACTAATGGTTGCTCTTTACAAGAGTATTGTAGACAACCTTGAGCTTTAATGTGAGTTTAGGGCATCAATTCAAGTAGTCTTTATGAGGGGCAATAAAAAACAAAATGTCACAACTAGTGATATTTAGACGATAAGTTCAGATAAAATTATATTTATCTGGGAGGCAGATTTGGTGGTGGGCTGGAGGTTTAGGGGTACCGACCTTGGGTGACCGGAGGGGGTAAGCCTGGGTTTGATTCCTCTTGATCGTCTATGAACTGAAGTAACAACTAGAGGGTGCCCTTTGAGCAATGTTGGCGCCTAACGCCCCAAACTGCTCCCCGGCTCCACAGCTCCTCTCGGTGCTCACCCGTCGGATAGGGGCTGCCCACCAAGTGAGACGGGACCTCAAAACAGCCAAAGTCTGCTCGACTTGTTTTGCACTACGTGTGCTGCCACCCTAAATGTGGTGTGTGTTCGCTAATGAAAGTGGTTTTCACACTTCCCGGATCGGGTTAAAATGCGGGAAGAAAAAATTCCTCTGTGCTGAACATCCTTACAATTGGGCACAAAAAAAATGGCGTCCCGGGGTCGGCGATGCTTAGCGATGATGCGTCTTTAGTATTAGAGTTATTAACATGACTAATGTTTCGGAATGGCAACATCTGGCAGTATTTTGTGTTTTGCTCTCCTATCCCTCCTAAGGTGTTTCTATGGTGATGGTTTTAGGGGTGTGTCCGCATATCAAATATTAGCGCCAGAAAGTACCAACTTCTCGGGTGTGGCGTGCATGGCCCACCCTTGGTGGATGGCTGGGCGAAAGTAATACTTGTACTTTAAAAAAAGTATTTACACTTTGAACACTTGACTGGTCTTACCCTTAGGCTGAATTAAAACGCTTGGGGCAATTTATGTTTCTTTTCTCCAACACGACATTCTATAAGTAATATTTTTAAAAATGTCAATTCAATTATGAATCTCAGGTTGAAATTTGTTCTTTCGTCTGACGGACAAACGAAAAGTCCCAATTTACCTACTGTTTTTGTTGAATCATTGTATAGAACTCATTGCTTTCTCGTTCTCCCTGGTGACAAGAAGGGTAAGGGTTAGAAGAGGACTTTTTTTTCCAGGACTCAACTATTAAACCATACATCCTGTCCTTTTGTGAACACTGTCACCCATTCGATTTAAATGATCCTGGCCCATATGTAAAGGGGTTTGTGGTACATGCGGCCGGGTGATAAACTCGCCCAAAATAGTTGCATTGTAGCATCCCACAGTGGAGACGTGTTAATTGCTCATAAAGGAGTTGCCTCTACCTGCTCTGATCACCTCTGGAGATGAATGTCATTCCCGGTTCGTACTTAACACAGAAGAGGAAAGGAAAAGAGAAAATGAAGTAAGGAGAGAATGAGAAGAGAGATGAAGAGAGAGAGTAGAGGAGAGAGAGGAGAGAAGAGAGATAGACTGATTTAGAGGACTAGAGATGTAGGACGATTGGCTCTGAATAATGAATTGGTTTGTGTAGGGTGTCCTGAGATTCCTGCAGATTCGCAGATGAGAACACTGCTGCCGCCAGGCACTATTTTAATGACGTGCATCAAAAGACAGAGCTGGTAATTGAAGATACTGTCTTGATTTCTCGTATGAGTTTCAAAACTACAACGGCACTGCAAAAAAAAAATTTTTGTTGGGTGAGACCACTTAAAAAAAAAAAAAAATTAGTTCACTTGGTAACACATAAATAATTAAGTTGACTAAGCTGGATGAACAAGACGAATTTTAAAAGGTCCGGCCCAATCATAATTATTTAGAATATACTTTTAAATTGAGCAGCCGTCCATTGAACTGAACGTAAAAAATGCAAGGCAAGTTAGAATTATGGTAACAATTTTCGGCAACTATGTATAGTTATTCTGCCCCTGGCTTGAGTGTGTGATGAGAATGCTCGGGCAAGATAGCCAACAAGGTCATCGCGAAGAAAAGCCTGACAGCCAAAAATTCTTCCATAAAAGCTTTAAATATGGAAAAGAACTCACTGTAAAAAGGCAAATGGTTTTTCCCTTGCCACACAAAAACAGAAATGAGGAAAGATGGAATTGACATGTCGTAGGCTCTCCACGAAGATGGAGAGGGGATGGGCAGGCCCCTAACCAACTACGGCAACGACGAAAGGCCGAAACAAGTAACCCAACTGCCCAAATTCCTTAACCACTGGTATAGTGGGGTCTCCCTTTGCCGAAGTATGATGTTTAAGCAACTAGAACAATCCACACCTCGTGCCCGCCTGTTATAAATGCCATTATAAACAACTATTGCTCTCCGCCCTTTTACATACAGAGTAAAATAACCTCATGAGACAGGCCTAGAGCATAAACCTTCTGGGTGGTGCCTGCTGAAGACAGGACATTACCTTTGTAACAGTCGCAACTTTTGGCGGACCTAGAGTCTCTTTGATTTGCGCTGGGAATTGGGGCGTGTCGACATGTAAAAGGGGTGCACGGCAGAACGGTCCAACAGAGCCACTCGGTTTTTCTTCTTAGACGGTTGTTGTGTCTTTAGAGAAAGCAGCAACATCACGATCCTTGGAGCTGCCTAGGTTTGGGCCTTGTCCACATGCCACTAGCAAACTTCGCGCCGTTGGTTTAGTGACAGACCAGTGAGGCTCTTGACCCGCCGGGAGCAGGTTAGTTCCAGAAAGAGCACGAGCCAGAGCCTGGACCTGCGCGTCCACCGGGGCTTTGCTGGTAGAGGTCATTTGAGGATTGGTCTCGTCCTGGGGGTGACAGCACTGGAATCAATCATTCTGTGTCCCCAGAGCTGTAGAAGGTGGTCATAAAATGGGCATGCTGGATCAAAGAGACAGGAACTAGAGGTCTGGGGGAGCGTTCTGGATGGCCATGACTTTTGTCGTAGACATTAGCGGACCATAACCTCATGTGAGTCAGAATGGAGTGCTCTTTTTCCTTAAGCAGTAGGGGCATGGGGGTCCGAGTATTCTAGCAGAGCATACACCTAGTCAATCCTCCGAGGTCGGGGGGGGTCCACACAGGTCAACCACCATTGTGTAGGAGTGGGGATGGTTTTAATGTCCATGGTTCTGGCCTCTGTCCTTTGAAGATATGTTGTCCAATTCATGGTCTTAGAGTTTATTTTTAAGCTATGATCCTTGAATGGCCATGCCCCAGGCACAAAGTTCTTCCTAAATGTCCCGAGGCGGAAAAGAGATTAACAGGACGGAGGGACCGGACAGCTGTAAAATCTTCCTCAAGTGATTACAAAGGCTTGATGTGCCAGAGTTCAAAAAGCAACAAATTCAATGTGGCGACAGCTCTTGAAAAGTAAGCAGGTGAAGATGACCAAAAAAAATAAAAAAGTAGAAAAAAAAAAACAAAAGCCAACAAAAAAAAAAAAGACGTTTATTTTCGGAATGCAATGGCCACCAAGAGGTCGGAGTTCGTCTTGCACGTGTAAGCTCACGATGGGACCAACAAATATAGACGTTCGAACAACCATATGTTTCGTGAAGCGGAGTACCATGGTTGTGAGGGGTCGTATCAGGGGGGGGGATTGACCACAAAGTGGGACAGGTAAGTTTGACATTTTTTATTCTTAAGCAAGTTCTCGAACCTCTTAAACTTGTTACGATCACACCCTGTACTGTTATGATGCTGGGACACCATTCCTTTTGCCTCCATCAGCCACAGACCAGCCAGAACGGTACTCAGCACCATTCTGTAAGAATGCCTGGCCCTGATGTGGAGCAAGCCGTGTCTGGGTATATCTTACCAGTAAGGTGAGGCTATGATGTGTTGCTTATCTTGGGACAATGCATTGGGTGTTTCCTCTCCTCCCAAAGGTATGTCAACCAAAGAGAATGCGGCCAGTGGGCTCCACTCTCAGGCAGTGCCATACTGCATCAACAAAGGGGTTCAGCTTCCTCAGAGGACTGGGGGACTTTGGTGATGACCCAACTTCCACCGCACTGGAAAGGAACATTTATGCCCTCTTTCTGGACAAGATACATGTTGGAGCCATTTTCTTAATTTTATTAACCAAAAAGGTTTTAGCTTAGTGTCAGGCAGTCCGAGTATTGTCTGTTGTAGCTTTTCCAGGAGTGAGGAATTTGCCCTTGTCTATGAGACTTATTGCTATAGCCCTACTGAGTGTCCTGCCAACTGGAGGAAGCGCTCGAAAATGATCCGATGTGATCCCCAACGTCCCTTTCAAGAGAGCATTGGTTGTGAACAAGCTGTATCACACCTGACTTGTGGGCGTAATCTTTCATCTGCTCTGTGTCTATAAGAAGAGCGCAAATATCTCTGTTTGGTGAGCTAGGTGTACTCTGTACGAATAAGATCTTGGACCTATACGGCCAGTTGGTGTCTGTTCAACACGAGCTGCTGGGCACTACTGAGGCGAGTTCCCATGGTCTGCCGGGTTAGTGTTCATGTGCTGAACGAAAGCGCCACTGGCTCAGGGCTTTGTGGCCCCGGGGATCCTGATGGCGAGGCAAGCTCTGTTGGGCTACACTAGTAACGAATGAAAATCAAATTACAATGCATTAGAGTTCTAAGATAGGAACAAGCCCAAGAAAAAAAAAGAAAAGAAAAAAAAAAAACGAATACCGAAGAAAAAAAAAAAGAACTGTCTGTGGGTAGAATGTTGAATAAAAACTTAAGTAGAAAAAATGTAAACTATGTCCCAGGGTTCGGTTCGAGTGATCCAAGTCTGCTGTCCATTGACTTCAGTGGCCGAAGACAGCAGCACAAAAGTTTCCAATCAGGGATGGTAATGCAGTGTGCGGGAGGGAGTGGGTCGCCTAGTTTGTGGTGCCTTACCCCATGGAGACAATCCAAACGGATGGGACTGTTTTGGTACCCTCCATGG
>JAMWET010004363.1:0-54891 GCA_024036415.1 Prochilodus magdalenae
GCTGAACGTGTTGTTTTGGGTGTGTGTGTGTATGTATAAGTGAGAGTGTGATGGGTGGTGTAGACCTCCCCATGCATTCACAGTGAAACATGTAGTTTAATGGAAGGGGATGTCGATAAAAAGCTGCGAGGACAGTGGTTAAAAAGGTACATTGCCATGTTCGAGACAAAATCACTGTAAGGGTGGACTTTCAGTAGACTTCGTGAACTTAAGCACACACTTAATGTTGCTAATTCATTTGTCTTATTTCAAAGCAAGCACATAAACAATCATAACAGAGCCAAACAGAAAGCAACATACGCCCCCCCACCGACACAACCCCTGGCAAGAGGTTAAACTGACGAGGCTTAAAAGACACAAATGACCTGAAATGGGCGGGTTTCCTTTTGCATCAAGTTTCCTGTGCATACTTTAGAAGAATATTCGAGTAATGGTCTTCACATGATCCCTGAAAATTACATTTTGGTTCTGTTTACCTTAGAGAACTATTTCTAGTAAATGTCGTTCTCACATGATCCCTTAAGTTAGCATCACGTGTACTCTTTACCATTTAGAGAGAACATTTAAGTGAGTAGGTCCTACACATGAGTCCCTTAATAGACATTGGTCTATGTTAACCTTATAGAGAAACATATCACAAGTAAGGGTCCTCTATCATGCATCCCTTACTAACAGGACAGAGAGTGAATTAACATAACCATGCAATAGAGAAGTGAAGCAACTACACCACTTTACCAATTACAGTGCCACCCAACTCACACTGTGACCACACTAAAACCAGTCTATCCTTGGAAGCCACTGACCTGAGGCTTTACTATTGTTGCGTGTAGATCTTGTCCTTCACCCGACGCCGTGGGCTATTTTCTCAGGTAGATTGGTAGATCAATAAGAGTGTTAAGAGCTTAAAGCAAGACAATATTTTTACCTTCACAACTCTGTTTTTCTAATCGAAATCAGGGATGAACCGTTTTTTACTTTGTAGGTGTCTGATCTATGTTTTGACATGAAAATGAACATTCTGGGAACTTTCTGGTTCAAGAGCAAAGCAAATATAATGCAAAATATTCTGAAAAAATACAAATGTTTACTTGTATTAACAGTGAAAAACCATGATTAATCAATATTTCCGAGACACCATGTTTTTAAGGCTGTTCCACTTCGTGCACGAAGTATGTGAAGCAGGTTGAGGACAAGTCTCTAATTTGAGCCTATTTTTTTAACGTCCAAGACTATTGTTTATTAGGTTTTTTCTCTTATAGTGAGAGTGATTATGTTTACAGTGTTTGTCTGGGAGACAGAAGTGAAATTTAGAGATCCTATACATCTGTTATGATTACTCTCCTGAAAGTAATTTCAGGAAGATTGGTATTCTTCTTTGTTGTTTTAAATTAATTATAGAAGCAAGAAATTGAAGGGAACCTTCACATGATGAGAAACATGTGGTGCTCACACCAAGAGACTTTGTCCAGCAACGCGCTGATTGTCATTGCCCCTAGCCACACACACTGAACAGAACCTGGAAGAAGTATCATATGGTATGACTAATTCTACACATGTATAAATGTCACAGATGAAAGCTCAAACAACACTAACATCACTTGGCACAGACGGCCCAGTGAACAACTACTAGGCAACCCACGAAAGTCTGGAGTTGACGTGGACTTGAGGCAAAATATGGACATCTAATGATTTATGGTAGGCTACCACAGATACACTAACATGACAAAAAACTGATCATCCCAAGGACTGAACACAAACAAGATGAGATCAAGAGCAGAGAAAACTGGTTTTAGTTTGTGTTCGCCACTGTTGATTCATGTGGTCTCCATGTTAAAACACCTGATTTCGAGATGCGGAGACTCGTTATATTGTGTAGGGTTGTATTTAAGCGCAGTTTAGCATATCATGTGGTCTGAATGTCTGCAAGAACTGAGGATTGGTTCAGCAGTAGAAGGGAGTCTGAATGTGAGCATTGTAAGTCACGCAAGCTGATGGACAGCTGCTGATACCACAGACGCTGGACCTGGACTAGGAACTGAGTCTGAGGCAGCGGACAGGGGACTGTGGACTGTGGATAAATAGAAAAAAGAGACTTTATGGAGGTGTAGAGACTAGCCAGAGCAGGAAATAAGATGAAGATTGGATTTGTTGGAACATTGATTGCCACACAAGTAATGAGAAGGCAACAAGCAGACACCAAAAAAGGAAAACAGGACAGGATGTGAATCAAGGTCGCGTGGGAAGAGAGTGACGGTTTTTAGTTAACACATAGTTAACAATTTGTCTCATGGCTGATCTGATTCGCACACTATATACCTCTTATGAGAAACACAGAAGGAGATGGGAATTTTGAGTTGTTTTAACTGTGCCTTAGATGGAGAATATATACAGCATAATGCTGTACAAACTGAATTTAAAAATGTTCCTGAAATGTGATCTGTCAGGTAAGAAGCTCTATTCACGATGCTGTTGTTTGCCCTCCAAAACAAGCTCGGGGTTCTTATAGGATACTTCTTCAGTTTCTGGAATGATTGTGCTTAGCTGTGAAACACACTACTCTGGAAGAATCCTCGCGTCTGCCCTGCACTTGGTTGCTTACCACCCAGTGCATTTGTGAGTGTAGCACTGTGTAGGACTGACTTGTGAATGTTTACCAAATGTGTATGGAAGTTACGCTGCCACCCAGCAGTCTGTAGGGGCACGTCATGAATTCCTATTGGGCGTGTTCTTAGCTTCTTTTCTTTATATGATACGTCGTGCCCGAGCTTCACTACTAAGTTGAGTGGCAATGACATAGACAGGTCCTGTGTAAGATGTGAACTCCAAGGCTACTTGAAACAAGGGTCATATTTGTGTTGCGGACACTGAAGACTAATTAGATAGACCAGGTATAGACCAGGTAGACGAGTGTGAAACCAAACGTAAGGGCCAGAACCTACTGGGGTCAGAAACACGTTCTAAAACACGGAAGGCTTGTATCTATGTCCCCAGTCGACACAGCAAGTAAGAGAAGCGAGTCCCCACCAACCGTTTTTTTTCCAAACCAGGACACATTCAGCAGGTGTTTGGGTGCCTCACGGCTCTTTGATTCGGTGGGGGGGAAAGAGCAATAAGGCTATTTTGGCTGGTCCAAACTCCTATAGAACAACCAAGTATAGCAGTCCCAGACCTTTTCAGTGATGTTTTACAGAAGGATGTGTCGAGTGCATTGTTACCCACTTGTGTCACAAAGTTCCCATATAAACCTGTCCTTAACCAAAGGCAGCCTACAACGAGCAATGCAGACGTTGTAACACAATCTTTGACTCAATGTTGTTATACTCTTCATTACTTTTATTTTTTAACAGCCCATGTTCAAACTTAAGGTTGGGCGCTATTTAAGAGACTTTAGTTCCATGCAGTTGTAATATTTAAGATTTTAGCATTCTCCTTGCTGATAATTTCTGTTATTTTATATAGTCTCGAGTGAGTAATAGACAGTGAGGATACCCCAATAATGGAAAGAGCAACACACCCCCCCAGTCATGGGGGTTTCAAGACACTTGTATAAGAGAATGAAGTCTTCTTTACAGTGCATATGTTATACTGTAGAGATACAAGTTTCATGTGTTGGGGCAGTGAAATCACTTATAAAGTGAATTTTACATTTTAAAATAACAAGTAATTATAAAAAAAGTACAATACAGGAGATGTGATAATATATATATCAAATAGGCACAGAACTGATTTTTTTTTTTTAATTTAAACATAAATTAGCACATAAAGATATACAGTGCTGATATTGAGGATTATTTTTACAGTGTGTTATTTGTGCCTGTCTAAGGCCGGACTGTGTAAACTGAGTTAGTATATTTCATAGACATTCAGGTAATGTTACTGTCTGTTTTTGGTTAAAAGAACAAGCAGTATTTCCTAGTTTGGTATGTTTTGCTATCACAGTTGATTTTGATGTTGGTACCATTCGGGGTGGTATGGCTTTATCCTAAAGGTAATTTGATATCATCTCCATTTCATCCCAGTTTAACAAATACCCAACAAAGACATCTACGTTTAGACTCGACCTTACCGGAATTTTGGTTCTAGAGTAAATAACACCAAATGTCCCAAATTCAAACAAGGGAGCTTGTGAATAGAGCACTACGGAGCTGTTATCCGACTCAGAAACTTATTCGTTCACGTTGTTTTTCTTCAATGGTTACTGATAGAGTCCTAGTAATCACAGTAAATCAATTTGCATTTACGTTTCAGATCTGATCCTCCTCATTTGTAAAAAAGTCAGCAGATGTCACAGGAACATATTTCTGGAACTAAAAAAGAGGCGGGGCTATGATGATTGAGTCTGAACCTGGAGCCTTGGAGATTTAATTGTACAGCAGACTAAAGTACAACTCGGACAGCCAGCTGCCAGTTATGTTAGCGCCATAACATTAGCGCGTTCATAGCTTTCTACGTGACCTTTTTAATCCTCACTTCTAACAACTGCTTCAGTAGGTAGGATCCCCTTCGTCTTTCATCTCTCATAAACATACACGACCTTGCTAAACCGTAAAACCAGATTAGTCCATATTTTTATAATTTATATCGATGAAGAGAAGAATGGTGACACATGAAAACCGTTATTATTATTCGCACACTGAAATAATTATTTCGTCTACGTCCCGTTTATTGCGGCAGGCGTACATTAGTGATCTTGTCTTATAGTGAAAAAAGATTATATCTCAGCTGTAGATGGAATATAATAATAACATATCGTAATTGATAGATTCAGAAAGAGATTGAGTATAATAAAAAGACATCGTCATTGTGGTCTGTTTTTATCTTCACCGCATAATTCAGCCCGTTACGTCTAAACCGGAAAGTCATCTCCCTCAGTTTGGGCAGCAAAGTGAGTTGGATGTCTGACTGAAGACGAGCAGAAGTTCAGGTTTACTTTGTTCGGATTCTGCTCCTCTCTTTAAAAGCTCCTCCTAGGACATTTTCTCTGAGACAATGTTTCCCCCCTGTTTCTCAGCCTTATGACTGCCTTAAGCTAGTGAACTGCTAAGCGCCATGTTGTCCGTGGATTTAATATTTAGCAACCTTGCACGCGTCACATGCCAGGCTCTGGAACTTGATCATGTATGGTATATTTATTATTCCCTTAATAATGTATTAACATGTCCTTTTTACATTCTTAAAGTCATCTTGTGTCAGTTATCGTGTTCAGCGTTAGTCAATGTTTTAACGAGTGGGGAAACAAAAAAGACGTCCACTTACGGGTTTGATCGAGTGCGACTTGGAGTGTTTCAGTGATCTTCACCACGTCGACTCTTAAAAGTGGTGTCTTCCTGACTGATTAATTTCGATCTTCGTCGACTTCTAGAGGGCAGCCCTTAATACAGATTATAATGCTATAAATTGATCATAAATAAACATGATATAATCAGCAATATGGTCTATACTAAGATTTCCAGCCTACCCAACATGTATTACTCAACCCGTAGGGAGTGATAGGCAGCCAATCCACGACCCCTAGTTGAGATAACCATATATATTTTAAAGAGGTCAAGCTTTAGTGCTCTACTTTGAGATATATTTGTTCACTATTTATGTTTCTCATTATACTGACGTGTTAAATTAAAATTCAAAAATCTTTCTTAGCATACTTATAAATTTGATTTTGTGTCTTAGCTTATTAAAAATAATAGTTTCTGCTGTAAAGCATATTGATCGTTACCATGTACAAAAGATGCTCTGCAGGCTTAAAGATTATTATGGTTGGCTATATATTATTATTATCAAAGCAATGCAGCGCAACTATCTTGCTATATATTATTAATTATTATTAGTCTGCCGTTTCATCACCGACTAACTTCGTTCCTGCAGTCCTGTTTCGAAGATATCACTCCGTTCCAAACTCCAGATTGTCGGTATGATTGGTGTTGATATTTATATATTTATCCATGTAGTGACATGATATCTATGTATAGTTTATAGTTTATAGCTAACATGTTATACATATATACTGTGCTGCCGGTATTTGCCGGTACACAGCTATACTGACCCTCACTCGCTCTATTTAGTTACTTCCTCGTTTCAGCCCATAGAGTCCCAGTTCCATTTTTTCCCGTACCCAAACCATGCAGTAACGTTTCCGTTCGCCCTGAGAGGCCCATCCCAAATTTCACGTATCTCACTAAGGCCAGACCCCCATACATAATCCAAGGACACCGACCCATGGTGCTCGCACTTCCTCATCCTCGTTCCTCACTGAGCAAGCTGCACAACCATCCCGCATTTCCTCAGGAAATACACTTTTATAGTATTATTTATTATCTATTATATCTTTTCCACACACTAAGCACATCAGCCCCACACTGAATAATAAGTTGAACCTATGTTTTCTATCATTTAAGAAACATTGATATAAACCATCATGAGCTGAGGAGACTGATGCTTGGTGGGTAAGATGGAGCATGGAAAGAGTTTGCATCTTGGAAACACCCATCGGAGCTTGGAGAGTAAGTCTTCCAGGGTCATGAGGCGTCTCCAGCTGCTTGTGAATTGCACACTGTGAGAGGAATAAACAAAGCTGTAATGGATGCGAACATCACGTGATTGACTACTCCTGGGCGTGATTGTGATAGTGGCTCACAGTCACAACATAACAGTCCTCGACACCAGTTCGCATACCTGAATGTTATTCCACCGAGTTTACCTTGCTCATCCATCCTTGCATGTTGTTCCTGCTGTGTGGTCGTCATGACTGGGAGGAATACATCACAGAGGAGGAGATGATACGCTGTACAAGTGGATTCAGGAGTAACGTGTGGAGAAGAAGCTGTTGAGTTTTCACCATATACTACTATGTCACTTGTGTGTGGATGATTGTAGAGTAATGAAAACCAATTGAGAAGGTTTCATCAGAGTAACACAGTGTTGTAGCATGCCAGAAGCTTGGTAGACACCTGTGGAAGGTAGAATATCACGTCTTCACCAACAAAAACTATTCAGAAAAAACAGAACGATACATTTCAAAGCGCTGCTTCAAAAGTAGATTATTCAAATTTATTTGGGTCTTTTGTGGCTACACTCATACACACAGGCAGTGCACCAGAGGACCGTGGAAAAAAAAACACCAGAGATAGAAGAAATACTCTTATTAAAGTAAATCTAAAACAGAGGAGAGTTGAAAAAGAGATAACAATGGTAAAGACGATCAGAGAGGAGGAGGAAACTAAAGTGTAAACATGATTGTGAGTAAAGACAAAAGGAGGAGGAAATGGGAAAAGTTGTAACAGCATTAAGAGACAGATAATCAGACGATTGAGGAGGGATACTAAAGAGGGAAAAGATAGCAATTGTTTAAAAATGAAAGGAGAAGGTAAAACAAAGAAAATGTAACAGTGTGGGAGATGGACAGAAATATAGGTAGACAGGAGAGAGGAAACTAAAGGAGGGTGACAGATGGTAAGATAAGATGGAGAGAGGACCACGGAAATTAGGAAAATTGGACGAAAGACGAGTGAAGAGATCAGTAACAGAGGAGGAAGGGAAAACCAGAAACAAATGGAAAACAGAGGATGAAAGCAGAGCTGCCCAAAGAAATTGATGATATTGGGAGATGGCAATTAATATTAAGAGTATGGACACAATGATTGAGAATTACCAACAACTTTAGAAAAGGATGGTATGAGGAGACTATATATTACAAAATTCTTTTTCTTGGTTCACTTAAACTTCCAATCTTCTTTTATTTTACTGCACCACATTTATCAATGTATGTCTTTACAGTTTTTGTTAGTTTGTCTTATTGTGTCTTTTGTGTTTAAGCTATGTACAGACAAAACTACCATCAAATGATTGTTCTGATATACACTTGGAGATGGACGTTAGCGGGTAAACAGTGAAGGAACATATAAAATAAGAATAGGTTTTGGCAAAGCTTATAGGGGAAGGGGGGAGCCAACCATGGCAGCCATCCTGAATGCTGTCCATTCTTGGAGGTCCTCTTCAGTTTTTCTACAATGGGGAAAGGAAGGTGTGTGATACACCAAAACTGAGAAATTTCACACAGAAGAACAATGTGCCACTGTGCTTTATTTAAATTTATTCATTCTAATGTTTAAACAGTGATTTTATGTGTGAAACCAAAACATTGGACTATACAATCTGCAGAATTGTTTTCAAGATGCTGACAATCATGTGTGGGGTGTTAGGGGCTGTCTTTTTTTTCTCCATTCCATCTTCCGAATTCATCTTTCACCAAAACATCTGACTAGATTGCTTGCCACCAGCATAAACTCAGTTCTGTCTTTAAGAAACAATTTCATCTTTCACAGGTCTAAATACAAGTGACTTTGACATGATCCCACAGTGAGAAGAGAATATCCACATGAGGTTAAAAACAAGAGGAATGTGATACAGACACTAGAACTTGGACCCATGAAACCAAATCCATTTTTGAGGGAAAAACTGGCATATTCAGGCATGGCAGAAAAGGTTAGTCACACCAAACCACAGACATAGCCCTGCGATCGCCCTGCTATATGCTTTCGAACTGCCCCAGAAGCAGTGATGCGTGAAACAACGCTTCGGTCGTTGCAGTTGTGTCCACTACAACAGGATAAACTGGCCTGCTATGGACATGTATCGAAGTGCAAAACTAGTATCAAATTTCAGGGTCAGGTTTGGGAATGCTGTCAACAGCTGTGTTTGGAGTGTATGGAAGCTCAATGGGTAAACAGTTCAATCCTGCCTTTTCTGGTGGAGCGGACACACTGTTCACAACTGGTGGTGCACGATGATTGGGAGAGCCATAGCGCATACATCAGGTTACCCACAGTAGTCATAGGTGCTGGTGGAACTAAATAGCGCAGCCGATTATGTGCAAGGCAAGGATAATTGCTATCGACCCATATGCTAGCATAAGAAACAAAAAACACAGCAATTTTAATAATTAACACTGTCATCCGTGTTACACTAATTTTTGTTAATTTGTATATGCGTATATACTTAAACTAATACTTACTTGTTACCTGTTATATACATGTATATGTGATTCCTTCCAAAGAAAATTATTTTTGAACAGCTCAAAGGTTCACACGTTTCGTAATTAAGTTGCAGAGATTAAGTTTAACTAAGTTTTGCATATAGTTAGTAGTTCAATGTCCATCCCATGTGAATGAATGTAAGACAAATGTTTAGAAAGAGATCACATTTGCAGTCAGACAAATTCCTTAACTGTTGGATTGATCACAAAGTTTTAAAGTTTTCTAGCCATATGTAATAAAACTACCCGATGTGACTACCATCTGTTTTTAAGTAAGCATTTAAAAATAACAGTTGTGAATGTTGAAATGTCTGAAAGCCATACAGATTCTCTCACTATCTCTTGCAACACATCGATATAAATTCTTTATGGACCATTTGTGGTTTGGTGTGCAAATTCCAACAGCAATATAAAACACAAACCATAAGATAATACAACCATTGCTTCATGGATACTACCCAGAGATCACTCTCACTCCTCTCTCCACACAATTTGCAACACGAGTACAAAACAGATTTTGTTTTTTTTTTGTTTATTTTTTACCTGAAAAGCAATGTTTATTGATTTAACCATAACTAAATAAAAAATAACGTGGTTGAAACTCACATTTTGTTTTAGTGAGAACAAAGCAAAAAAGAATAAAACACATCAAAACACAACATGAGTGCAAAGCGGCCGTACCACTATACAACAAGATAAGCATGGGTGAATGCACAAGTGTTACATTTTGTTCTTACTACAAATTAATTTAATAATAAGCAAGAGAAGTCCACAGGAGCCGCTTATATCTTAAAATTGACCTACCACTTTTTTAAAATCTTTTTTAACACTATTTAAAAACCCGCTCCACCAAAACCCTATGTTAATGCAAGGTGATATGAGGAGGCCCTCAGAGATCATTCTTAGATTACTACACAGCGCTTCAGAACACACATTTACAGTGTGCCACTATAATACTACTAATAAGGGCACTTATGATAACCTTTGATGAGTTTTAATTATTATGTACTCTGCACCCTAGCTGCTGTTTAGTGGATTACTTTTGTGTAAACTGCAAGGGAACACACATTTTACCTGGATCGATATTAATGACATAGTAAATAGGCATATTAAATGAACTGTGAAAAATTTACTCGTAGTCTTTATATCATCCTAATATATTAAGATGAGGCTGTATTTTTTTCACCAAATATGGTTTTTTAGAGGATTTTCGGACCGATAAGCTGTCCCATTTAAGTGATTGTGAGTACCTAATAGATGTATTATATTAGAATTACTTTTGTCTTTGGCACTTTGTTGTGTTTTTTCTACTCTAGGTATTGAGTTGCTGGGCTGGTGGTTGCTAGGTAGTGCTTACTTTTGTTTTATAGTATGTCTGTGTACTAATCTCTCGAGTTATCAAGCACTAGCCCATGTTCGGTTCAGTGTCTAAGACTCATGGATCAATTTTGACCTCTAAACCTTCCGCTGGTTTTATACCCTTTTCTATCTTGTGCATGTCTATACCTGTATCTCCGATTGCCTTAGAATACAATAATTTCATTATAATGGTCTTTGGTCTGACCAATTAAACATGAATTAAAGGCATCTTGTATTCAGAAAATTTGAATCTCTTTAGTGATTTACAGACAAAATCCAATTGTTGGCTACTTGTATCTTCACTGGGGCATTATCTGTCATGTCCGCTGTCTCCTGGACAAACCTAAATAAAACCACTATGCGTTTGCAACCTGCCTCAACCTCCTAGTTACAATACCTTTTCTATTCTTAGAGGCAAACTGTAGTTTCTGTCTGTGGCTGTTATCTTCCACATTGTTGTACTTGGTGCATGTGCTTTGGTTGTGATGCCTATATTCAGACAAGGTAGGTGTGCCAACTTGCCTTTAAATGTTTCTGTTTGTTTTAATATATTGAATGATTTGAAAAACCAGGCTTCACAAGGCTGGCAACTAGTATTTCAGATTACTAAACATGTATGTCTCTAATACTCGCCACCATGATTCACAGTATGACATCTGTCAGGGCATTATCTGTCATGGATACAAACATTGAGCTTCCAAAGTGCAGGGATTAATAATTCACTTATTAACCAATTCAAACAGCATAAAAAAATATTTTTAACACATAAAATACAAGAAAAAAGACTATATTTCTGATGGGATTCTCATAAAAGTATTATAAAAATCATTTATTTACTTTTAATTTCTTTTGCTAATTACACAGATTGGTTTTTGTATGTATTTATTATTAAGATTGAGACTTGCTTTATGTGTGAAATAATTCTATCAAAACATGTAAAAAAAGTTTTAAAAGTGAAACTAAGAGTAACCTCTGCAAGACTGTTTGACTGTAAATGGGAAATCTGATTGATTAGCTGGGAAGTCACATGAGTGGCTTAGTCATTGTAGTATAGAGTAGTCCGAGTTATAGCATATTTAGACTTGTTGGTGTGTAGAGCTTTTACACTTAGCAGGCTGAGTGGAGTTCAGGAAGAGAGGAAACAGCAGAAAGCAAAACTGAGGAGTCAAACGAAGAAAAATCCGTCGCTTTGTTCCTTTTTCTGTGAGTATCCAGGTGAATATACCACTGACCTCTGCCACTGTGTGTGAAGGTAAAGGGCATGTTTGTTTACGACGCCTCGCCTAAGTAGGCCATGCCTCTGCGCGTTAGCCAGCTTCCTTAAAGCTCACAAACTAATGAATTTATAACTTATTCTGAGTGAGTTAAATATTATATCTTCATTATAAATATTTAAATAAATAAATAAGACCCATATCACACCTGAAATAAGTTGGGGTTATATAGGGTAAATTTGTATGTAAATTTTCCATGGAAAGTTTAGGAACTTTGGGAGTTTATGGGAATTTATTGGAATTAATAGGAAATATTGGATCATTTAAAGGAACGATATTATACACTATTATCAATATACCATTTTTGTCAACAGTAGACAGGACAAACCAACTGCAAAACTAGTGAAAAATCAGTCAGAAAAGATGAGAGAGGACAAAATGACCTCCGCTTTTAAACCATTCCTGTTTTGGGGGGTGTCTCATTGTTGCTTCTCTAGTGCACCAGCAGCTGAAACTGATTAACGGCCCTCCCTACTACTTAACTGACCAGATCAATATCTCAGAGGTTAAACTGAGTTGATGCTGTACTCTATAAATATTATATATATATATATATATATATATATATATATATATATATATATATATATATATATATATATATATAAACTCCTTTGTTTGCCCTGCTTATCGCGAAGTCTCTGCTTTCTCTTATGTGTTCTAAGCCGTGTTTCCCTACTGCTTTTGTTCCCTGTGTTTTGTAGTGTTCGTGTTTCTTCCTGAGTTTTGACCCTTGTTTTGTTTCTGGCTGTCATCACTCTATTTATGGACATGTCTCGGTTGATACCTACCTGTGTTTTGACCCCTGTCTCCTGGACAAACCTGAATAAAACCACTATGCATTTGCAACCTGCCTTTCTATTCTTAGAGGCAAACTGTAGTTTCTGTCTGTGGCTGTTATCTTCCACATTGTTGTACTTGGTGCATGTGCTTTGGTTGTGATGCCTATATTCAGAGAAGGCAGGTGTGCCAACTTGCCTTTAAATGTTTCTGTTTGTTTAAATATACTGAATTATTTGAAAAACAGGCTTCACAAGGCTGGCAACTAGTATTTTAGATTACTAAACATGTATGTCTCTAATACTCGCCTCCATGATTCACAGTATGACATCTGTCAGACTGAAATTTTTGTCCATTTTGTTGGTAAAAATTATTAATTAAATAAAATTAAAAAATATTAAAGCCTAAAAGACAAATGTGTTTGCTTATAAAGCCACGACTGAAACATTTTTTTCAATGTGTTATCTGAACCAACTACAGTCTTGATTAGGCAGAATTGTGTTTTGAGTTTTTTCAGCTTTTAAGTTATTAGATTTATTATTTTTATTCAAATCAAATTTTAATCCAAAAATGCTCTCTACAGTCTTTCTTGTGATTCTTCTGCTGTTGTATTCATTATCTTTCCAAATTTTGTCTACAGAGCCTGAAGCTGAATTCTCACTGGTGGGTAAGACTGGTGTGGGAAAGAGTGCCGCAGGAAACATCATCAGAAGAGCATTTGAAGAGAAGGTCTCAGTTTTGCCAGTAACCAAGCAGTATCAGTCAGAAAGCGTAGTGGTTGCAGGAAAAAGATTATTACTGACATGCCAGCTGTTGGTAAGCTAAAAGCAGAGTATCAAAGCACCAAATGCGATGAGATGGCTACACATGCCTTCCTGCAGGTGATCAGTGTAGAATTGTGGAGGAAGAGCAAGAGTGTGGAGAACATAAAAGAGGTGTTTGGAGAACAGGCACTCAACCACACACTTGTGCTGTCTACTGGGGGTGACAGTTTAGGGGAAAATCCTATATTTGACTTGTTAGATCAAAGTCCTGTCCTTAGGGAGATAGTTGTTGCATGTGGTGGTAGATATCATGTCTTCAATAATAAAGACTGGAGTGACAGACAAGTGAAAGTGCTGCTGGAGAAGATTGAGACAACGTTGTACATGAACAGTGCCTATTACATCAACAACAAGAGGATGAATGTAATAGGGGTCTTGGAGGATGGAAGGGTAATTGGCAATGCTGAAAGTGCTCAGAATGATTCCAATGTAAAGAATGGAGAACATAAACAAAATGATGAGGAAGGCTAAGGATTCCTATATCTTATTCCCATATTCATATTGCTCACATCAGCCATTTTCTTGTGTCAGGGTCAGTAAGAAGAGTGAAACAAAATCCTAATCTTAAGAAGGTCTGTGATGGTATACAAAGTAACCCACTTGTTTTAAAATTGCTAAACCGAATCCACCAAGGAAATAATAGCAGGCTAGATTTTGGAAGAAGCTTGCTTGTTGGCTCACAAGGCTGATTAAACTGACTCCTTTGAACAAGAATGCAGCCCTGCACATCAGTGTTCTAACCAAATGTCCTTTGATTGCATTCTGTATTTTATTGATTCTGTCCTATTCATGTTCTTGTATGTTACTTTCTGCATTGTGTTTACCGATCAAGTGTTTGGTTGCGCTGAAAATAATAAGGGTTAATAAACACTGTACATTTTTTATGTACCCTGTCTGAACAGTGTTGAGTTTTTTTGGTGCTGTGTTAAGGCGGAGTGACATCAAATGCTCCAAAACTGCAAGAGGAAATTGTAATTAGTTGGTTGGGGTTTTACAAGGAGTCACAGGTCATTACTGAGGGAGGACATAAGTGCCTTATCACATACTTTAAAAACAGGGTTAAAGAGTAAAAACTGGATTATGTGTCGAGGGCCATAACCAAATGTTAAAATGTTAAGAACACTGTATGTTCTTTGTTTTAAATTATTTGAATGCAACCCCTCTACAACCCTGTACACAGCACCCTACCTGGGCTTGTGAGGTTACTAACTGGACCCTAGAGGACTGGCAACATGTGGCATGGTTCAATGAGTTATGGTGCCAGTTGTTTTCGGGCTGATGGTAGGGTTTGTGTCTGGTGCAGACCCAATGGATGCTTGGTCCCCAGCTGTCAACAAGGCACATCATGGCATCCATATGGCTCCAGAGCAGATGTTAATGATTGGCTAAAAAGAGTGACTGAGCATTTGGGCGTGGTCAAAGAGCATAGTGTCTGAACAATAATGTGGCCTACAATCACTCAATTCCAAACAGAATTGCAGATGTTGCTAGCACTCATGGTGCTATTACACATACATTTCAGGCACAATTGACTCTTTTTTAGTCCAGTGAGCTTATTTTTGAGCAGTGTCGTGGAATCTGTTACAACCTACATTTAGGGGATGTATTCTGTAATCTTAGAAGATCTAATACAACAATAGAACGCCTCCCACCGACCCACCCCTGGGGAACGGCGAGGGTAAAATAAGGAGGCTTAAACACATGACTGAAATGGGGGTTTCCTTTATCAGTTCACTCTGAGCCTGTGCTCTGCTGTAGAACTTTCATAAATCATATACCAGGTGTTGGTTTTATTGAACACAGTTTTCTGGTGCACCGTTTGTCTCGGCACTAAAGTAAAAGTGAAAGTAAACGCGGCAGGGGCGGGGGTCTGATTGGTTCGCTGGTTAGAGGCGCCATGTAGGTGTGATGAGATGCTGCTAAGATCAGCCAACTCCGGACGAGCAACAGACAATTCAGCACGAGAGACGCTACAGAAATGAAGAAGAACAAGAACAAGAACAAGAAGAAGGTAACTATTTATCCCGCCGTTAGCTCCGTTAGTTTGAGTCCGCTTTTCTGGTTTGGCCTGCTTCCTGGAGGTCTACCTAAAGCCTGAACTCTTCAGTAAGAAATTATCTACACACTCAAACACACGTAGCTTTACCTTTACAGCAGCTCGGTAAAGTTAGACTGATACTGGACAATATTCGCCTGTCACGCCTCGAACTGCTCACAAACAACCTCCTAAAATCTCGTCGTGGTAAACCAGGGAACATTTCGTCCTGAGTTCTTGATTCGTGAAGTACACTAGTGTCAATATTTCAGTTACACAGAGATTGACATGCTTTAATATTGCCTTTTTAAATACAAATATATTTCCAGAAATGCAGAGTTGTGTTTTATGTGGTTATACGTAAACATAGTGGTGTTAAAATAATAGTTAGAATTTAATGTAAATCTAGGGTTAGGCATTGAAAATTGCCCCAAAGAGAAATTCAACATAGAAAGAGGGCCAAAAAAACACTTTGCATTTGTATGGAAGACTGTTTATATCCAGAGGAGCAGGGAAACCTGCCATATTGATTCCAGCTGATGTTATTTTTTATGCCAAATCTCAAATTTCTGCCATCTTCTTTTATATTTTATATTCCATGTGAATTGTGGAGGGCTGCAGAATTAAACTAGCTGCCATTGTTAATGCTGGTTAATGTCATATTCTCAAATAAGGTCTCTACTTTTTCTTCATATTATTATTAATTAAAAGAAAAACAGAAAGTTTCAAAAAAAAGTTTTAATGTTGGAAAATCAAAGCTGGTAAAAATGTTATATTCTTATTTGTTTTGCAGAACACACACAGATAAACACCAATACAAATCATGTAGCATGTGAGCAGTATTTTGCTATGACCCCTGTTTGAGATATGGCTACTAATTATTATCAAGTAAATAATTAGAGAATGCATTAATTAAGTATTTAGAGATTATTTTATCTGCATTGATTAGTCTAACCATAGTTCTTCTGTTCCACTTCTGGGGCCGAATTACAGAAACAGCCAGAACACAAAGTTTAAAACACAAAAGTTTATTATCTTATTTCCAGAAACCAGTACTACACAGGCATCTTAAACTGTCCTACCTTCAGCACTCACAGTGTCCTAACTTCTGCTTTAATTCTCTGTTTCTATGATTTTATGCAGTGATTGAAAGCAGAGCTCACTACAACTATAACCAGAATAATGATGACACATTTATTTACAAACTGGGATTTTTCACTTTTGTAATTTATTTATTTATTTTAAATACCAGGCAATGCAGGTACACAGACACCACCGCCTCCTCTTACTACCTTCCTGTGTTAATGTTGATGAAAAGTGCTCAAATAAAATATAATAGTGAGCTGTCAGGATCAGGATACCAGGCGCGACGCCAGCAGAGCCAAGAGACAGAGGGAGTTTTATTAAACAGGCCCGAAACGTCACACAGCAGTAAAAGACGGTACAGTGGCAACAGGGGCAACAACCGAAAGGACAAGCAAGGGTCGAAACCAGAAAACAGAGAGCACAGGCAAACAGGTTTAAAGGGGTAGACTAAGCGACGGAGTCCAAAATACAAGCGGGGTCAAGATTAGATAAACAGACAGATAAGAACGCTCAGGTTTGCTACTACACAGTTGGTAAAGCGTCGTGAGGTGTGTGTGTGCGCGTGTGTGTGTGTGTGTGTGTGTGAGAGAGAGAGAGAGAGAGAGAGAGAGAGAGAGAGAGAGAGACAGAGAGAGATAGATAGATGGGAGACGCGGACCGGGGAGGATTAGCGGAATGCGAGCATGTGGGTGTAACGTCACAGGGCGGGGGACTGGAGGCCGCAGACGTGACATGAGCTGTCTGGCTAACTTGAATTCTTAGTTTGTTTTTTTGATTAGGTGTTTATAGTCACGTGTTAACTGAAATATTAATTCTAAGTACTAAAAGTCAAAGAACATTTGACTTCTGCTTTATGACAGAGTGGTTTCTTCACCTACAAATATAAAACCTGAAGTATGAAACTTGGGCATCAATCTCTACTAAGGAAAAGGACACATAGTGTCAAATAACTAAACTGTCTGCATCTCTTTCTCTCCCTCTCAGACACAGAAAGAGGATTCAGAAGGTGATGGAGGAGAGCAGAATGATGTCAGTTCACCTTTGCCCTCTCCTGGTCAGTCCTGAACATCAGCACAGCAACAAATAAAACATACCAGCACAATTAACACCAAAACATGGGTAACATGATTAACCAGAAAATAAACATGCTAATTTAAAAATCATCAATCAGTAAATGTGAAACCACTGACCTATCAATGATTTTAAACACTAAACAATGCTAACCAGGACAAACAGCTGGTTGGAGTGCATACAAAGCTAGCAGGCTAACAGCTCTACACAGAACAAGTTTATGCCTGATTTTCTTCCACTCAAAGATCAGTCACTTCACTGTCTTCACCCACATTCTTTTTAATTAACTTACTTTTCTTAGCGATGTGGTTTTAGCTTACTTTTAGCCAGTTAGATAAGCTAACATATGAATTTCAGTCCAAACTTGGTACCGCAGTTATTTCTCACAGTGACGGTAGTCAGCTGATTTCCAACACTCTGTGATTTCACTGGTTTGATTCAATTCCTTTTCTGAATCAAGCAGCCGGAACCTTTAAACACGAGTGCTATGAAAAACAGGGGTCAGCTGGCTCGATCTGGTTACTATTAAATATTCTGTTACTGATCACTTACGTGGATTTACATTCTAAAAGAGTTTCATTTAAAGATATTTATGTATTTATGGTTCCATACTAAACCACATGTTCAAGAAGGTAAAACACAAGCTTTTTTTTTCACAAGCTATATTTATTGTTTTTCTGACATTCTGGAAGCATCTTCACAAATCTTCTGGATTTTAATGTCATGTCTGTAGGTGTCTATATGTGTGAGGGGATGATACTGCTAGAGAACCGTTTTTCTGTATCATTACACCTTAGGATAACTGATGTAAATGAGAACACCTCTAACACTAAATGTAAAAAAACACCTGGTATGAAATATGTATTGTAAATAAATATTATAATGAGATATATTGTGACCAGTGAAACAGTAAAAGAAAATCAAATCTTATTAAAATAAATGATTTAGTTGTACAACAATTTGTGTTTGTTTTTATACTTAAAAATATAATACAATTATTTTATTGTTACAAAAACACTATATTATAAAATTATACTACATTATTATTAATATGAATTAAAATAAGTTTTTAATTTGTTCTAATAGCTGAATACAAAGTAAACTTTTTCTTTTAAATGACTGTCAGGGGACTGTAAAACATCCCAGCCTAGTCCAGTGGACGTTCTCTGGTGGTAGCTGAATCAGAATCAGAATCAGAATCAGAATCTCTTTATTTCACCAAGTATGTTACACATACAAGGAATTGGTCTTGGTGAGCGCAACACGTATGACAAGTAGCAAAAACAAGTAACAAAAAACACAGAGCACAGATTATTTACAGTATTAAACTAAAGGAAAATTACACTAAACAATAAATTGGGTGGGGGATAAATTAAAAAAGTAAAAAGTACTAAAGGTAATAAAGAGCTGAAGAAGCTGAGAGATGTGAAACAGATTTAGTTGAAAAATATTATATATAGAAAGTTACAGATGACCTGAATATTTACAGAAAGAGAACATCTGTACAGGTGTGCAAATAGTGCAAATAGGCAGAGTGCAGATAGCTGTGCAGTCCGGTTTGGTACAGTTCAGTTGTATGTTTTGAGGTTTACAGTGGGAGGTGTCCACTGTGGTTGAGGAGCGCTACAGCTCTGGGGGAAAAGCTGTTAGCATGACGTGTTGTGCTGGTTTTGATGGGCCGCAGTCTCCTACCAGAGGGGAGTGTCTGGAAGAGGAGGTGTCCAGGTGTCAGACATCTGAGGGGTCAGATGTAATTTTGCCAGCACGCTTCCTCATCCTGCTGGTGTAGATCTGCTGAAGTGATGGCAGGTTACATCCAATGATCCTCTCTGCTGTCCTGATGATGCGCTGGAGTTTGGTTCTTTCTTGTGAGGTGGAGGAACCAAACCAGACCAAACTGAAGGGTCCCATAAGAACGTCCTCTGTAACATTTTTATGACCCTACAAAATCATCCAGAGGATATTTGCAGGGTTGGTTTCAGGAAGGTTTTGGTCAGCTGGGAAGTAGCTTATTTTGCAGATTAAGCTCCACACAACATAAAAAAGTTCAGTTGTTATTTATGTGTTAGTCTGTTAACACAACTTACACTAGCACTTAGTAGTCAGACCTGTAGTGCAAAGACTAACTTAGCTAGCAGGCTAACAGCGCCACACAGCATGTATTAAGAGGCTTGTTTCTTCTTTAATACTACACCAGCTACTTCATGTTCTTTACTCAGACTGAACATTTATCTGCTACACTTTTATCGTTCATTATTTATTAGCCTGTGAGATTCAGTTTCTCATCAGAAGGAAAGTGCTAGAATGATAACTGAGTACTTTATTGGACAACAAGAACTCAGAACAGAGCAGCATGCTGGAAAGTCAGAGCCTCGGCAGCTCTGTAGAGGCTGAGACATGACCATGTTAGTGAGCGGATCGGAGTGGAAAGAATTTAGACCCTTATAAACCCTCAGCATGTTTGGGCCCGGAAATGGCTATTTGTGTCCGACTTAATAATCAGATAGTGGAGAGCTGGCTGTTGTTTAAATGCTGGCTAAAACTAGCAGGGTAACCGCTCCATACAGCATGTTTGATGGTATATGAGCTGAATGTGTAACAGAATATGACACATAATTCTATAAGACCATAGATTTTAAATTACAGCTTTACCACCCAAACCTAGTTTTAATAAACAATCCATTCCAGTTCTCCTTTATTCGTCCTTTCTTTATTTCTTTCTTCCTTACTTAGAGGAAACAACTGGTAGTGAAGGAGAACACCAGCACCTCAACAAGGTAACTCACACTCACAGTTCCAAACAGGGGCCTGTTCATAGCACAGAGTCACCACAATAACCACCAGCTCAACTCGTGTAGCCTGTAAAGAGTATCACACTGCTGTGTTTACTGTACGACGCCTGACTGAGACTTCAAGCAGCATGAAGTCACATCTGTTTATGTATCAGCCCAGATCACACTGCTGTCTTAGATTCACCCAGGCTGTTATAATGATGAGTCTCCACCTGACCCAGTAATGACTCAATAGAGTAATTTGTTCAGAAGTCAGGAAACACCCTCGACAGTCCTTTGCAGGGCAGATACAGACATTTACATTCACTCACATGCGCACACCTGACCTGACTGCATGTCTTTAGACTGTGGGAGGAAACCCACACAGGAAGAATCCTAGAAAGGACCATCATGAAGAAAATCAAGGAGACAAAGAAAAAAAGTTTAAATTAATTTATTTATGCTTTCAGAAACGGAATTTCTGGACTCTTCTGTAGGAACAAAGCAATATAGGAAATACAAATGAATGTACAGTAAACCACTAACATTAACAACATTTGGACACTGTTTCTACAGACTAACAACTCCAATATGAAATGTGATGACAGGTGAGACAAATCTCAAATTTTACCCTTTTATGTCCAGGCTTTTTTTTTTTTATTCAGTTTTGCTTATAGTGATGATGATTATGTTTCAGTGGTGTCTATGATGTTAAATCTGAGCCCTCTACATCTGTTACTACCTCTCCTGAATGTTATTTCAGGTAAGATGGTATTCTCTTTTTTAAATTAAAATAGAAGAAATTGGAGAAAATTCACATGATGGTGCTCAACAAGACTTTGTCCAGCAAGAGCTGATTTTTTCAGTGACAAGAGAACTGTAGCCTGGGTAGCAAGAGAATAAGTGTATGGTAGTGATAAATAAAGGAGCTGGATTCAAAATGAGGGTCAGGTCAGATGTAGGGAGTCCTGGAATGGACACAGAAAAAGAGAGAAAGTGAGATGAAGGAAGAGGTACAGGTGAAAGGATGAAGGGAACTGCTGGGGTTATAAAGTGTAGGGCTGGTATGGTAGAAGGGACTGGGAGGATAGAATGTTGGGGATAGACTGAGAAATAAGATCAGTACGCTCAGCATGGTACAGTAGAATACAGTACAACAACTTCAATACAGTGAGATCGAATAACACTAACACTGCACTGGCACTGAACACTATAGGCACCCAGCTGACACAGGTAGTGACTTGATGGCTTGATCCTGTACATCTAATGATTTAGTTAGGCTACCTCAGATACACTAACATGACTAACTGGCACAAGGCTTAACACAAGAAGGCACTGCATCCTACTAAGCAGATGCAAAGCATGATGGGACAGACTGGAACTTCAGCAGTGTGCAAAGGAGAAGATCAGGGAATAAACACAAGGAAGGGGGAACAGACTTGTGTCACCACTTAGAGGGGCTGTCGATCAGGTGGTCTTTATGTAGAACACTCATTGGCTGGGAGAGGTTATTGTGTAGGGTGTATTTCAACGCAGTGGCATCATCTTGTGGCCTGTGTGTCTGCACAACTGAAGGCTATCTTGGTCCAAACCTGTAGAATGACTACTACAGCACATGTCCCAGACCTTTTCAGTGATGCTTCCGGAAGGAATGTGTCAGTGCATAGTACCCTCCTGCAGACTTGTCAGAGTTCCCATACTAACCTCTGTCCACAATCAAAACCACCTACAACGAGCATGCAGATATTTTAATAGAACCTCTGACCTTTAATTTATGAATTTCATTCACTTTGTCGTTTAACAGCCCATGTCAAACTTAAGTAGGAGCTATGTAAGAAACTTAGTTCCTGCAGTTGCATGTTTAAATTTTAGCTTCTTTTCCCGATAATGTGTTTGTATTTTATAAGGTCTCCAGGGGGAAAGACAGGAGATACACCAATAAGCATCAGCACAACCCAGCAGGGGCCTCAGAGTAAAGAGGTAAGCTTACAGTACATATTGTATAATGTAGAGAATAGTTTCAGTGCTGGGACAGAGAAATCAACATAAGCATTTATGTAATTTTACAAAAAAACCTTTTTACAAAAAAAATTAAAGGTAACAATACAGGACATGTACGGATATCAAAAGGCACAGAAGAGAATGTCCCTCAAACCCTGTTTTTTACTTTTATTATTTATTTGTAAATATTTAATACATAAATCTTTTGAACACCATTACAGATTATAATTTTTATAATTATATGTTTAGAGTATTATTAGAAACAAATCACATTTATGTACACCACAATAATGTAGTTGTAGCTAAACACTGAGTTAAAGAAATACGGGGTTAGGTATGTATTAAAGGGTGCACTGAGCTCAACTGTCTAACGGAAGCTGGAACGGTTCTCCACGTTCCGAAACAGAGGAACCGAAAGAGCCTCTCCATGTTCCCTGTACCTTACTGAAGGAGTTAGCAGAATCCCAGCATCTACAGATCTAATATCACCAGCTGGAACATAAACAGAGAGACGTTCTGCAATGTAAGCAGGTTCTAGATAACTCAGAGACCAGCAGCGGAACGTTAAACTCTACTCTAACAGATACAGGCAGCCAGTGCAGCTCTTTCAGAGCAGGAGGGATACGAGCTCTGGGTTTAGGGCCTGTTAGGATCCGAGCTGCTGGGTTCTGTACGAGCTGCAGGGGATAGACTGTTCTCCTAGGAACCCCAGTAAGGAGAGTATAACGAACACATGAACGAGTTTCTCTGTATCGCTCTGAGACAGAAATGGCAGAACTTTAGAGATGTTTCTCTAATGATGATAAAAAGCTTCCTTTAGTCTACAGTGTAGGTCAGAGACCAGATCATAGCATGAGGAGGGTAACGCTGTGTTCACTCCACTATAATAAATATCTCTATATTTCTCAACTGTTGCTGACGGTTGTACTTAACCCTTTAGTGATCCAGGAGGTGCCCTACTTTGTGTGTAGAGCTGCCCATATTTAAATCAAATGTTCCGGTTCTAATGCATGTCTGATGGGTTATCAATAAGTCAGAGAGGAGAATGTCCACTGACTTATAACTCGATTAGAGCTACATCCCAGAGAACTGAGATTCTCGTTGACTCAGACTTAATTTATTAGACAAATTATTATTATTAATTTTTTTTTTTTATTATGGCCATTCACTCTTAATAGACCCAAAGACTGTTAAATAGTGGATCTACTGAATGTCTCTGTTGATTCTCTGTATAGAAATGCAGCTTATGGCTCAGTAATATCCCATCAGACCAACAATCTGTTGCTGTGTCTGTGAAAACCACCCACTCTAAAGATCATCTTCCCGACTTTTCTGCAAACAGGTAAAACATACCTCTAACTTACACGGTGGAAAACACGCTTTATACACCTGTTTCATGACTTGTCTAGCTTCTGGTCAGAGGCACAGGCTGAGGTTGTCACAGGGGCAGTTATGGAGGCTAGCTGAATGGGGACTGAGAGGCCAGCAGCAGAGTCCTCATTGGTAGGGAATCTGGGAAATATACTCAGGAATCTGATACTGTACATTTAGGAAATGACTGTGCCATCCCTGTTCATATCACCATCCCTGTTCATTTCACCATCCCTAATATTGTTGTCTGAATTATATGTTGGTAACCAAGAACACAAACCAGTCACGAATATAACAGAGATGATGAGGAATCTGACCGCTTTACATCTGTTAGTAACTTCAATCAAAAGTCATTTCAGGTAAGACATTTTTTTATTTAAAAAGTGAATAAATATAATTAAATAAATAAATAAACAACTGAAGAAACCAACAACCTAATCCTGACAACAAATAATGTAATACAGAATTTGTTTTTAGGTGACTTGATATTGACTTGATATATTTTTTTATGTACATCTATAAGCCCAAAAATTAGAACCACTCATAGATGAAGTGAATTCTGATGTCTTAAGATCAGGGATATATTATTACATTAAATGTACAGCCTGTGCTCGTGTTCACTGTGTTGGGTGCCTTTAGTACTTAACATAAAATATTGGTTTATAAGATTTTGTTTTAAGATTTATTTGCAGCTTAGTTAATAAAAACCTAAAAACTTTAACCACAGGCTCACAAATGAGTTTTCCTTTCCTATATTGTATCTTTAGGTCTCTGTTCATAAACACAAGCTAGCCAAAATCAGGAAAGTCACACGAGAACACAAACATGTAAAGTTAATGTACAACACGTGTGACATTTCACACAGAAATGAATGAAAAAATAAATTAATTTCAGTCCAATAAAGTAATTAACGTTTATCTGAACACGTGACCTGAGCTTTATATTTGCGTGTTCTGGTGGCATTTCTCAGTGTAGATGAAAGTTTGATGTTAAATGACAAAAAAGTAATTAAAAAAATTAAAAGTAACAATACAGGACATGTACGGATATCAAAAGGCACAGAACAGAATGTCCCTCAAACCCTGTTTTTTGCTTAATATTTATTATTTATTTGTAAATGTTTAATACATAAATATTTTGAACACTATTACTAACAAATACCCTAAACACTCTCTAAACAACTTTTTGATATGTTTTTGTCAATCTTACTGAGTCTTATAATCTGAGCAGTACTGTAAAAACCAGACTATCATTTAAGAGGTCATTATGTGAATCATTTTCCAGAAGATTTTTCTGAAATTAAATAAAAGATAATGCATTTGCATAAGGAAGGAGAAAGATAAAGAGGAAAATAAATGAAAAAATAGCAGCTTCCAAAATTGGAGTTTTGCACTGTATGTAAAGAGATTAGACCTAATTAGACATCGGTTTCATATCCATGTAAGCTTACATCTGAAATGGGGTATAGAAAATGTAGCACATCTCGACCAGTGTGTTGCTTTTTGTCTTGGCAGTCCAAAGTCTCTAAATATATTTTATTGAAAACACATAAAGACTTGAAGAAATGATTGACTGAATTAATACGTTCTGACTGTAACAATAGCTTTAAGAACAGGGCTGATATTCAGGACATTTTTACAGTGTGTATTTGTGAAGTCTACCTGACTGTGAAACTGTGAGTTATATATCATATATATATTATATAGTTAAGTTATATCATGTATAGGTGCTGGTCATAAAATTATAATATCATGAAAAAGTTGATTTATTTCAATAATTCCATTCAAAAAGTTAAACTTGTATGTTATATTTATTCATTACAAGTGTTCATTTCTTTAATTTTGATGATTATAACTGACAATTAATGAAAACCCAAAATTCAGTATCTCAGAAAATTAGAATATCACTTAAGACCAATACAGAAAAGGGTCTTTAGAAATGTTGGCCCACTGAAACGTATGAACATGTAGAGTATGAGCAAGTACAGCACTTAGTACTTAGCTGGGGCTGCTCTTACCTGGATTACTGGATCAGTCTGTGGCACTGCTCAGGTGTTATGAGAACCCAGGTTGCTCTGATAGTGGCCTTCAGCTCTTCTGCATTGTTGGGTCTGGCGTATCGCATCTTCCTCTTCACAATACCCCATAGATTTTCTATGGGGTTAAGGTCAGGTGAGTTTGCTGGCCAATTAAGAACAGGGATACCATACTCCTTAAACCAGGTACTGGTAGCTTTGGCACCGTGTGCAGGTGCCTGTTGGAAAATGAAATCTGCATCTCCATAAAGTTGGTCAGCAGCAGGAAGCATGAAGTTCTCTAAAGCTTCCTGGTAGACGGCTGCGTTGATCTTTGACCTCAGAAAACACAGTGGACCAACACCAGCAGATGACATGGCACCCCAAACCATCACTGACTGTGGAAACTTTACACTGGACCTCAGGCAACGTGCATTCTGTGCCTCGCCTCTCTTCCTCCAGACTCTGGGACCGTGATTTCCAAAGGAAATGCACAATTTACTTTCATCAGAGAACAGAACTCTGGACCACTCAGCAGCAGTCCAGTCCTTTTTGTCTTCAGCCCAGGCGAGACGCTTCTGATGCTGTCTTTTGCTTGACACCAGGAATGCGACAGCTGAAACCCATGTACTGCATATGTCTGTGCATGGTGGTTCTTGAAGCACTGACTCCAGCTGCAGTCCACTCTTTGTGAATCTCTCCCACATTTTTGAATGGGTTTGGTTCCACACGCCTCTCCAGGGTGCGGTTATCCCTATTGCTTGTACACTTTTTTCTACCACACCTTGTCCTTTTCTTTACCTCTCTATTAATGTGCTTGGACACAGAGCTCTGTGAACAGCCAGCCTCTTTAGCAATGACCTTTTTTGTCTTGCCCTCCTTGTGAAAGGTGTCAATGGTCGTCTTTTGGACAACTGTCAAGTCAGCAGTCTTCCCCATGATTGTGTAGCCTACAGAACTAGACTGAGAGACCATTTAGAGGCCTTTGCCGGTGTTTTGAGTTAATAGCTGATTAGAGTGGGCACCAGGTGTCTTCAATATTGAACCTTTTCACAATATTCTAAATTTCTGAGATTCTGAATTTGCGGTTTTCATTAGTTATCAGTTATAATCATCAAAATAAAATAAAAAACCACTTGAAATATATCAATCTGTGTGCAATGAATGAATATAATATACAAGTTTCACTTTTTGAATGGAATTACTAAAATAAATCAACTTTTTCATGATATTTTAATTTTTTACCAGCACCTGTATATGTTCCTGTTTTCTGTTTTGCTAGAAGAAGAGCAGTATTTCCTTTTGGATGTTTTTTGTTGGATGGCTAGTTGGAGTTTTGATGTTGGCCATCGGGTGGCATGCTTATTTTAAAGGTAAGTAAATTTCCATTTTCATCCCAATTTAACAAACTATGTCACTAAAGACATCTATTTAGACTCCACTTACCAGGTTTCGGTTAGAGAAAAATTATATGTCCAAATTCAAACAAGGGAGCTGTGAAAGCACCCCAAGAAACCTTTTGACCAGCAGCTATGTTGTCTTGAAGAAATGTAATTAGCCTGCTACTGCAACCACTGCCTCCACCCGAGTATAGGCCCATCCACAAACCCTAGGTTAAGTTCATTGTTCACTTTTAAGAGATATTTTTTATAATGTTTGTCTTCAACTCTGTGTTTAATTAAAACTCAAAATCTTCTTGGTACTTATAAATTTGATCTGTGTCTTTAGCTTATTAAATAATGAAATAATTTCTGCTTTCCTGATAACAACTGTCTGTAAAGCATATTGACCTGACACTTAAACAAAAGATACTCTTTAATTGAAGATTATTATTATTATTATTATTATTATTTCCACATTAAGCACATCAGCACCACACTGCATAATGAGTTGAACTGGTTTTCTGTTTTTAAGAACATGAGATAGACCATCATGAGCTGAGACTGATGCTGGTGGGTAAGACTGGAGCTGGGAAGAGTGCATCAGCAAACACCATCCTAAGTGAAGAAGCTTTCAGAGTCGAGGCGTCTCCTGCATCTGTGACTGCACACTGTGAGACGAAGAACAAAGCTGTAGATGGACGCAACATCACCGTGACTGACACTCCTGGGGTGATGGACACATGGCTCACATCACAACAAACAGCCCACAGTGCACCTGAATGTATCCACCATCCTGCTCATCGTCCTCATGTGTTCCTGCTGGTGGTCAGATTGGGGAGATTCACAGAGGAGGAGATGAACGCTGTGAGGTGGATTCAGGAGAACTTTGGAGAAGAAGCTGTGAAGTTCACCATACTACTCTTCACTGGTGGAGATCTGTTAGAGAAGAAACCCATTGAGAAGTTTATCAGTAACAGTGTTCAGCTTCAGAAGCTTGTAGATACCTGTGAAGGTAGATATCACGTCTTCAACAACTATCAGAAAAACAATCGCATTCAAGTCACAAAGCTGCTTCAAAAGATTGATTCAATATTACATGGGACTTTGGGCTACACTCATACACAGGATGTGCACCAGAGGGTCCAACAAAATACCAGAGAAGAAGAAGAGAAGAAGAAATTATTTCAGATTAAAGAGATCAAAACAGAAGAAAGTGTGAAAAGAGAAACAATGGAAAAACTGATCAGAGAGGAGGAGGAACTAAAGTGTAAACAGATGGTGAGAAAGACAAAAGAGGAGGAAATGAGAAAATGTAACAGCAGAGAGACAGAAATCAGACAGGAAGAGGAACTGAAGAGGGAACAGGTAGTAGGGGAGATGAAAGAGGAGGAAATTAGAAAATGTAACAGCAGAGAGACAGAAATCAGACAGGAAGAGGAACTGAAGAGGGAACAGGTAGTAGGGGAGATGAAAGAGGAGGAAATTAGAAAATGTAACAGCAGAGAGACAGAAATCAGACAGGAAAGGAACTGAAGAAGGGAACAGGTAGTAGGGGAGATGAAAGAGGAGGAAATTAGAAAATGTAACAGCAGAGAGACAGAAATCAGACAGGAAGAGGAACTGAAGAGGGAACAGGTAGTAGGGGAGATGAAAGAGGAGGAAATTAGAAAATGTAACAGCAGAGAGACAGAAATCAGACAGGAAGAGGAACTGAAGAGGGAACAGGTAGTAAGAGAGCTGAAAGAGGAGGATATTAGAAAATGTAACAGCAGAGAGACAGAAATCAGACAGGAAGAGGAACTGAAGAGGGAACAGGTAGTAGGGGATACGAAAGAGGAGGAAATTAGAAAATGTAACAGCAGAGAGAGAGAAATCAGACGAGAGGAGGAACTAAAGTGTAAACAGGTGCAAAGAAAAATGAAAGAGGAGGAAACCAGGACCATCGAGAACAGGGAGGAAGAGATCAGACAGGAGGAGAAACTGAAATGGAGTCAGAGGGGGAAAAAAATGAAAGCGGAGGAGGAAAGAAAGTTGAATGAGATGGCAGTTAAATTAAGAGATGAACAATATGAGAACCAAAAACTTCGAGCTGAATTAGAGGAAGCACATAAAACAAACTTCTGGTCATGGGTTGTAATTCTTTGCACATTGTCGATCTGTCTGTATGTTTTCTTTGGCACTGTGGAAACAGGAAGATAAAAAAGAAAATGAGATACAAAGCAGCAGTTAACTTTTTGTCTGGTTGCTGATTAGAATATACACTGCTCAAAAAAATAAAGGGAACACTCAAATAACACATCCTAGATCTTAATGAATGAAATATTGAGATTGAATACTTTGTTCTGTACAAAGTTGAATGTGCTGACAACAAAATCACACAAAAATCATCAATGGAAATCAAATTTATTAACCAATGGAGGCCTGGATTTGGAGTCACACACAAAATGAAAGTGGAAAAACACACGATCCAGCTTTGATGTAATGTCCTTCAAACAAGTCAGAATGAGGCTCAGTATTGTGTGTGGCCTCCACGGGCCTGTATGACCTCCCTACAACGCCTGGGCATGCTCCTGATGAGGTGGCGGATGATCTCCTGAGGGATCTCCTCCCAGACCTGGACTAAAGCGTCCACCAACTCCTGGACAGTCTGTGGTGCAGCGTGACGTTGGTGGATGGAGCGAGACATGATGTCCCGGATGTGCTCAATCGGATTCAGGCCTGGGGAACAGGTGGGCCTGTCTATAGCTTCAACACCTTCATCTTGCAGGAACTGCTGACACACTCCAGCCACATGAGGTCTAGCATTGTCCTGCATTAGGAGGAACCCAGGGCCAACCGCACCAGCATATGGTCTCACAAGGGGTCTGAGGATCTCATCTCGGTACCTAATGGCAGTCAGGCTACCTCTGGCACATGGGGGGCTGTGCGGCCAAACCGGTCATGCTGGATGTTGCAGGCAGCAGATGGCTCTCCACGGCGTCTCCAGACTCTGTCACGTCTGTCAGCACAACTCCCATCTGTGGACGTTGGGCGCTCATACCATCCTCATATAGTCGGTTTCTAACCGTTTGTGCAGACACATTCACATTTGTGGCCTGCTGGAGGTCTTTTTGCAGGGCTCTGGCAGTGCTCCTCCTGTTCCTCCTTGCACAAAGGCAGAGGTAGTGGTCCTGCTGCTGGGTTGTTGCCCTCCTACAGCCTCCTCCACATCTCCTGGTGTACTGGCCTGTCTCCTGGTAGCGCCTCCAGGCTCTGGACACTACGCTGACAGACACAGCAAACGTTCTTGCCACAGCTCGCATTGATGTGCTGTCCTGGATGAGCTGCACTACCTGAGCCACTTGTGTGGGTTGTAGAGTCCGTCTCGTGCTACCACGAGTGTGAAGGCACCATCAACATTCAACAGTGACCAAAACATCAGCCAGAAAGCATAGGTACTGAGAAGTGGTCTGTGGTCCCCACCTGCAGAACCGCTCCTTTAGTGAGTGTGTCTAATCGCCAATGATTTCCCCCTGTAGTCTATTCCATTTGCACAACAGCATGTGACATTGATTGTCAATCAGTGTTACTTCCTAAGTGGACAGCTTGATTTCACAGAAGTTTGATTTACTTGGAGTTGTGTTGTGTTGTTTAAGTGTTCCCTTTATTTTTTTGAGCAGTGTACTTTTGGCTTTTTTTTATTAATCAATTTACATAAAATCAGATTTATAAACCACTTTATTACTTATCTATGGTAATATATGATTTAACAATCAGAATAAACTAGATAACCTAAAAAAAAAAGATAAACTTATTTTTCTGGACAGAGGGACTGAGGATGTGACTATAAGAATATAAAAAAGCTAATACACATGTTTTGCTTTATGATTAAATTAATGCTCTTCTGAAGACAGCTTTTTAAACAGCTCTTCTCAGTGAGTGAGGTCGAGCATAGTTTACATTTTATATAACCAACTTTAAGTTGGTTTTAGATTATTTAAAAAGTGATTCATTCTAGAGCATGAGCTAAACTCAGGGATTTTGGGCCACCTTTTTAAGATACCACGTGGGCCCCACCACAGACCATGCCAACAATGAAAATGTAATTGTGGATTCAGCATTTTGGATAAAGTGGAACTCATTATGTGATGTAAGACGTAATGCTTCAATTTTGGAAGGGGAAATCAGTGGCAAAGAACTGATGGTGGCAGTACAGTGAGAGAACGGATTTGAATTCCTAACAACAGGAAAAGCCAGGTCTCCAAATCAATAGGTTTCTTCAACCAATCAGGTGCAGCACCAATTGATATATCTGTTTACACAGGAGAAATAAAGATACAGGAGAAAGAGAAGTGTGCTTTGGTTGATGTCACTTCTTGAGTCAAATCGTCCTTACTGGAGTACAGTACATATGATATATGTATATCGTCGCTGTCCAATGAAAAACATGTATCTCCACTTTTGTCCATTTTTACTTTTATCCATCATCCTAACACATCAGCTGCTGTTTACACCGAGTGAGAATCTCATGATGAATGGACCAACAGAAATGGCCCAAAACTGTTTGAAAAGACTTACATTAGAGTTGCCTTTTTGGAGATACTTGTTTTTCTTTGGACAGCAATGATATAGTGTGAACATATTATATTTTAAAGATCTAACAGTTGGCATCTCCTGTCTGAATCATTGTCGTTATAAGAGGTCAGCATAACATACATATCCAATATGCCAAAAACACTTTCCCCTTTTAAAATAGGCCCTTTTCACAAAAAAGCGGAAATACGTTGATGCTGAGTAATACTAGTTCCTGTACTCCCGGCTGACCATGAAATATTTCACTTCATCGCTCCTCAATGAAGGACTCTAAGATGAACAAAGGCTACAAATACTTTGTTGAAGAGTTCCTTCACAGGTATCAGGGTAAGGAAACGCCAGCTAACGTTAGCTTTGTTTACATCTGTGCTAGCTAGCTAACTAGCATTTAATGTATATGCATCATATACTAGCGTTCAATGTTATATATATCAAGTTTAAGCAAATAGTAAATATTATGAATGATACTGACTGCTTTAGTTAACGTGATCTACAAGGTTGAAGTTAGCTCCTTATTCGCAGCTCCCGATTAGGTTAGCTAGCAAACCAAGTAACATCAGCTAACGTAAGCTTTGTTTACATCTATGCCTGCTAACACGCTAGCACAACAAGTTAATCCTCGTCACGGGAATGATAGGCTAAGTGTTATTGTTTATTCAGTGTCCAATATAGTCGACAACAAGGTGATACACTTCCGCATTCTTTCTTCCGGAAACAGTAGCTAGCGTTTCCTTCCTAACCCTGATACCTGTGAAGGAACGATCCTGGAAACATCCTCAAATTTCAGTCTCGACAGCGATGAAATGAAATGTTTCATGGTCAGCCAGGAGTACGGGAACTTGTACTACCCAGCGTCGACGTATTTCCGCTTTTTTGTGAAAAGGGCCTATTAATCTCCAGAGAGTTCAGACTCGATTCACCCACGTGACATTTACATTACATTTACGGCATTTAGCTGACGCCCTTATCCAGAGCAACTTTAAAGGGTTAATTATGTTACAGGTAGGCCAATGTAGTGTTAGGAGTCTTGCCCAAGGACTCTTATTGGTGTAGCACAGCATAGTCACCCAGACCGGGATTCGAATCCTAGTCTCCTGCATGTGGTGGTGGTTCCCTGCATGTGGTGGTGGTTCCCTGGCAGGTAGTGGTGTTACCTGCTGAGCTACACCAACCACAGAGTACCTCTGTCTGACATGATGTCTTCAGTTATATCGAAAAATCGGAAAACATGATAAAACACGGTCTCAGCTGTTCGGAAGGCAGTTGGTAACTGTGGGAAGAGGATTAACCTGACACCTCAAGAAAACCTATCAACCTCCGTAAGTATCAGTGTTGCCATGTGATACAGGAAGGTCATTGAAAAAATCTACAGCAATATGTGACCAAGGGTGAATGGGAATTGGAGGCATTAACCTCCTAGCGGAAAGAGTAAGTGGGATTTTGCTTTGTGAACATGTAGCGCAAGAAGCAGCCAGTGAAGCAGAAGTGTTCTGGTCTCCGGAGGTGAGCGATAAATAAGCCCAAGCGATTAATCTCTCTCTAAGATGGCTAGGGATGTAAATTGTACGAGACGGACAGGTTTCAGAAGGTCGATTTTCAGAATTACTATTGTCCTTTTTTTTATCTATTTCTCAACAAACAGGAGCTACAGCATGCTTGGGAGCTACAGTGGGTTCAGGATTGGGGGAGCAGTGTCCTACAAATTATATGTGTGGGATAGCGAATCAGCTGTAGTATTGCGGGAACCTAGACAATAAAAAAATTTTGAAGTGAAAGTGGGAAAAGAATAAAGCAAAAGAAAGCAATTGTGTAAAGTTTTTAGGGGAACCTTGAAGTTGCAACAAGACAGCCCCAACCCCCAGATTAGAAGCATCAATCTCTACAATGGGTTCTGAGGGGTTGGGGTGCTTTAACAAGGGTGCAGAAGTAAAATAAGTCTTGAGATTGTCAAAACCAGATTCAGCTTAAGGGTACAGAGTAGCAAAACTTCGCAATGGTTCAATGTGAGAAAGGAGTATATCTACAAATAGACTAAATTGGCAACAGGTGTGTGTTTAAACAGAACTCTGGAGGGGGATGTGGACAATGAAACGGGATTGGAGGATTATGGACATGTAACGTCATTGGGTGGTGAGTTATGGGTATCGGAGGTGAGAGAAAAACCAGAAGTTGTGACAGTGTGGAGGAAAAGTAAACTGGGGTTGATTTGTTTTCAGGCTCTTAAAGATCTCAAATAATTTTGTAACACACTGTACAAACACAATAAAAAAGGACAAGACAGAGTTGATCACAGAAACACCAGAAGTACACTATTCCGTTAAGTACATTAGAGAAACCGTCATCAAATAAAACAGACCAGTTATACAGATACCAGCTTTGCTTTAGATGACCTGACAATGTTCTGGAATTTAATCTCGATGTTTGCAAAATGTTAACTGTGAAATTCCCTATTAATTATACATTTTACATTTAAAATATAGATTTGATCTTATTTTTCAAATAGGATCTGAATGAACAAAGCTAACAATTCCAGGATTTAAACATTCAGGGCTGCGGTTTGTGTTTGCATTCCACCCTGAAGCTCTTACACCCATCAACTAATACAGCTGATATTGTAATGAATATCTATAATCGTTCTTAAGTTTCTGATCTGCTCTCAGAGGAGTCTGGAGTTGGATTGCCTACAAATCATACATCTCAGTTCTGCATTTCTGTCTGATCCATAACTGGAGATGGGAATATGAGAAATTGGCTGTGTTTGTTTTTTGTTTTTTTCTGGTATTGGGTTTGTTATACAGAGACAGGACGTGGAGACAGGATGCAAATGCAAGTTTTAATGACAAAACAAACAAGAAGAACCTAAACCAAACAACTCTTGATGAAACAAAACCAAAGAAGCAAAAAACTAAGAAACATTAAACCAGCTTACAGAAATAACTAACATGGGGACAAACGACCGGGAGGGAGACAACAGACCAGAAGGAATACAAAACCTACGGACAAGGAGACAACGACAGGCATTGAAGGAAGACACCCGGAACGGGAACAAACATCAAGCAAGAACAAAGGGCACAACATGGAGTATAAAACAACAAGGGCTAACGAGAGACACCTGGGGCGGAGCCAGAAACAGGTGACTAACAAGAGGGCGGAGACAGGAGAAGCAAAAGACCAAAACAAACAGAAGCGCATGGAACACAGTAATAAACAGCACATGGACATGACAAGACTGACAGAAAGCCAGATAAGACAGACAGACATGAACAGGACAGGGCAGGGTGTGACAGCGTTCTGCATTAATAAGCGTCCTGTGAGAAACTGAAAAAGAAATTAAATTTAAGACAGTGAAAGACAAATAAGCTTTGTGATGAAGGGACTGAAAGCACATACAGCAATGATAAAGTGCAGTATACATATAACACTCTATTAGTCTTGTCTTTGGGGAAAGATCACCATGTCTCAAAGCCAAAAATATGATATGAAGGGAATGCAGAACTAAAAAAGCAATGGAAAGTGATGGAAAACCAAAATAAGAGTCAAAATGACGTAATTATAAAACAGAAAATCCCCTTGTGTTCATGGACTGTCCCGAGTGGAAGTGTCTAGGAAAAGTAGGTTAGGGTTGAACTGTGTTCAGGCTGTTAAAGAGCTCAAATTAATCTACGAAACAATGTAGAAACACACAGAAGATGAAGAACTGATTATAGAAACAGCAGCAGTGCAATGTAATAATATGTATATATATGTAATAATATAAGACTCATTGGATCAGTTATACAGACATCAGCTTTGTTTAAGAAGAGTTTAATTTCAGTAAATCATTGCAGGTGAAGAAAAAGAGCAGGGACTCTTCCTTTCAGTGGATCGTTCAGTCGGCACTATGAGCTCTTGTGCTGAAACTGACTCTAAGCTACAACTCCTCACGTCCTCACACAGGTATCATGAATAGAAACTTGATTGTTTGATCTTTCTGTATCTCCTGATTTCCTCTCTGCAGGTACATTTACAGTGCTGAGGTTTAATAACATTCTGTATTTGTATGTGAAGGTGGAGCTGATGGAGATGAAGAAGAAGGTCAGAGAAGAGAAGAATCAACAGGAAACAAAGTCCTGGTTTGAGAAAGAGAGAGAGAGAGAGAGAGAGAGAGAGAGCGAAAGTCATTATTCCTCCTCCTACTCAACAGAGATCCATGTTATCCAGTCTCGTGGAACTGATGGCAGAACAAAAGGCTTTGTTCAAACAGCACTTGATCCCTGTATTCAACCCTGTTTCTTGTGCCAGCAAAATGGGAAAGCTCATCATTGGTAATAGTGTGGAAGTAGTGAGCATCATGGAGCAGGTTGTAGGAGATCTAGGGTACCAGATGCATCCGATTTAAGGGGGTTAAAGGAAGAGTGGCTGCCCCGGACAGGGTGTAAATGCTGCTGTTGAAAAGTCCCAGACTGTTTGAACTGTGGTAAGAATAAAAGGAATTCAAACAGTGCTCTGTCTGCAAAACTGCTTTGAACTGCTGACGAAATTATGAAATCGGTGACTGTTCTAACCACAAAGAAAGATTAAATTACACATAAAACCTGAATACAGAAGACAAGCCAATATATGTAAATTTGGAAATGGAAAGAGAAGGAAGATCTTGATGAGGTCAGTTGTGAGTCAACTGTGACTGGGCTAGATGGGTAAAGGTGTATTATAAATGGTCATTTTCAGGGCATGAAAACTAAAGTATTGTGGAATACTGGCTCACAAATATGCACAATAACCCATGGAAACGTATGCACTTATCTGTCCTTAAACTAAAAGACATTCCTGAAATAATTGATCTGCTTAATCCTTTACATTTTATAAACTTTCATTAAATAAAACGTATCGGACCAGTTATATAGATACCAACTTTAGAACAAGGTTTAGAACACCTGACAATTTAGTCTCAAAGTTTGAAACATGCTAACTGTGAAATTCAACTTGGAAAAAGTTTAAAGCTAATGTTAAAGGTAATATAATATATTAAAATTAGATCATTTAAGTAAGTACTTGTAGGGTTATCTATAATTTAACCATTACAGTATCTGTAATATTGTTTTTATGTCATTTCAGATACTCACAAAAGTGAATGTATTTAGTAAAATACTGCATATGGACAGTGGTAAGTGTAATAAAACAATTAAATTTTATTAGCTTTACTGTGTTTTACTTTCTGTTTCTACGGTCAAACTTGTTTGACTGCATTACTCTCCCAACAACAATAGGTTCCCAGAAAATTATGCATTAAGACAACAATGTCATCTGACAAAACGTTATTAATCCTTCAGAAATGACACAGCAGTAATTTATAACATATCCAGAAAAAAAAAAAAAAAAAAAGAACAACTACGCTACTTAACAACTACTACCTACCAGGAAGTACCAGGAAATTACACAATTGTGAACAATAGTGAACTAATGGTGAGTGCAGTACTCCAATAAGTGAACAATAACTACTGAGTCGCTCGAGGTGGACTTTTGAAACTCTAACACTCACCCGTGCATGGACGCGAGCGGCTGCCCTTTCGTGACCCCTCTGCTTCTTTGTTTACCAACACGCGCGCGCCAGCGGAGCAGGAAGAAGCGCCGGAGAGGCAGACGCGCCGGGGTTCTCTGCAGGACTAGGGAAAGGTCCTTCAACCCTCCGCTTCCTAGCATCATGCTCGCGAATGTTTAATCGCCGGAGAACAAAATAGACGAGCTGAACGCACGGATCAAGTTTCAGCGCGACATCGAGAGCTGCTGCGTGTTAGCGCGTTTACAGAGACGTGGCTGTCCGCGGCTACACCGAACACAGGCATCACACCGGCGGGCTTCTCCATCTACCGCCAGGACAGAACGCTGGACTCTGGTAAGGGCAGAGGCGGTGGGGTGTGTGTGATGGTGAACTCTCGATGGAGATCAGATGTAGCGGTTCTAGCCAGTCAGTGCTCTCCAGATATTGAACTCATAACAGTCAAAGTTCGACCCTATTTTCTACCCAGAGACTTCAGCTCGGTCATCCTCACTATAGTCTACATCTTAGCACAGGCGGATAAGTAACGCGCATTAAAGGCTCTGTATGAGACAATCGATTGACTTAAGAGCAACTGGCACTCGCATCAACCAATATATTGACTCCATTACAAGCTTCATTAGTAACTGCACTGATGGTATTGTTACAAAAATCTGACATGTTGTACAAATGACAAATCTGAAACTTAAACTGGAGTCTAATAGAGAATTACTTAGTAACTATGGTTTCTTAGAACAACTACACACATCAGCCTACAAACAGGACAACTGTTATAATTGCACAGTATTCAGTAGATCAGGCTGCCTATCTCTCATCTTCAAGACTGGAAACATTATGGTTTCTTCAGCTAATGCTGGCCTGATTAGAACTTTAAAAATAACTACTGTACAGAGAAACCATGTATCCAAGTCGCATACTCCATCCCTGAAACCATGACGTTTTCTATGCTAGAGATAAGAGCTAAGTAGGCTGGTCTATTGAATACTGTAGTACTTCAGTAATTATCCTATTTGTAAGCTGATTGGCACATAAGTAGTGTAACAGAAACCTTGTAAGAATTAGCTATTAATGTAAACTTGATCAGTTTTTCTAATAATAAAAAAAACATATTTACTAGGTGATTCTCTGTGAGACTCAGTAGTTATTGTTTAGTTAGTTGTGAATTGCCCTCACCATTAGTTCACTATTATCTACTGAATAATTACTTAGTACTCCCCGTTTGTTAATAGTATTTATGTAACTGTCAGTGTAGCTCTAATAATTATTTCTTGCTTAGCTTCTTAGTAGTTACCAATTAACTACAAAACAGTATTGTGAAGTGTTACCGATAACAACACTACATAGGCTAATCTCACTCCATGAACAATGTTTGATGTGGGCATTGGCATGCTGGAATATGACCATGCTATTATGGTAGAAAAAGTCAATTGAAGGGATAACTTATTCATTCAGTACTTTCAGCTAGTCAGCTGATTTCATTTTGCAGAGCCTTGACCTGACCAACTAAAGCAAAGCCATATCACAACACAGCTTTATGCGCTTTCTCTTGTACCCTGACACTGCCCAGCAATCTGGACAAGGATTAATCTGGACTCAACAGACCACATAACCTTTTTCTACCACTACCAAGTGCAATCTTTATGCTCACTAGCAAAGTAAAGGTTTTTTTTTTCTGATAAGCCCCATTAAGTGGTTCATTTTTTTTACATTTCCACCTCACCGGGGTAATTTTCTTTCTGACCACATTTCCTCTGTGAAGTTGGTGGTTTTCCACCGTGTTTCCAAGTTTTATTAATCCATTAACCCAATTCAGGTCATTTCAACTTTTAAACTCGTTTTTAGACGTTTTCTTGGCTTGATTTAAGATAATAAATTGACCTTTCTAAAACACAGTAACATCTTTTCCATCATGTCGTCATGTTGGATTGGGTTTGCATTGAAGATAAAGGTTACCAGGAACAATAATTGAAGAAAAAAATAGACTGATATGGGCAATATCATATAAAATAATATAACTGTGGCCAAGTGTGAATCATTTGCATGTCTCAGAATGTCAAACCTACCCACCAAGTTTCATTTTTGTCAGTTGACTCCTGTGTGCAGCAATTTGTTGATGATATGTGTATGTGTGTGTATATACACACTGTATATGTGCATTATACACATGCTATTAATGCATCTAGCAAATTAACATTTGTTCATTTGTGTTCAGACCAAACATTTTTTCTGTAATGGACTGGTTATCTGGTTTCATTCTGGCCATATGCATCAAAACTATTAGTAAGTATAACCATCCCATCCCTTTGTGTGAATTTTTTTTTCTGTAACTGCATTAACCTGATTTATCTTTATCATCTGATTATGCATTCAGTAGCTATTTTAAACCATTGGGTGTTATACCCATTTCTTTCAGACTTTGAATGGAGTCATGAGAATAAAGTTGTCCTTATGGGTAAGCCTGGATCTAGAAGAATTCCAGTCCCAAATGTCACACTGTTTACTAAAGAAAACATCTGTCCTCGAGCCAGTGAACTGTCAGAGAAGAATGTCACAAAGATTAATCAACAACCGGGAAATACACTGGAGATACTGCAGGATGTAGGTGCCAATGATAGGCTTTTGTATGAGTTTTATGAGAGTGTTTCTGGACACTCTCATGGCTGGAACTTTCAGTCTGCAACAGCAAATGCTTTACAGAAAAGTCTCCTTAATAAGGTCAAACTGAGAAGGATATCACAGCAGTATATCTGCTCTGAAGTGTTAACAAACAGTGTTGGAACAGAACCAATGGCTGTAGGAATGATACAGTACAATACGGTGCCAAAACATTTGGAAGCAGTTTGCAGAAAGAGCCCAGAGAAAAAGACTGTGGTTGAAAAGAGAATTAAAGAGGAGAAGAAAGAGACTGAGAAGAATTGTAAAAAGTATGATCTAAATGAGATTGAAAGAAAGGCACAAAAACATGATACAAAAATACAGTTAAAAGAGACTAACTTGAGAAGAGATGGAAACACTGATATAAGTAACCAGTCCAGTTCCATAATTACACTCGTACTGATCTTCATTCTAGTCTTTCAAACATCAGCAGTGTTGAGAGTTTTGAAAGGTATTCAGAGAGAGGCTGATAGAGTGAGAGAAGAGGAAGAACAGAAAAGGGATGAGTTAGAGAAGAGAGTAAGAGAAGAGGAGGAAAAGAAAAGGGATGAGTTAGAGAAGAGAGTGAGAGATGAGGAGGAAAAGAAAAGGGAGAAGTTAGAGAAGAGAGTAAGAGAAGAGGAGGAAAAGAAAAGGGATGAGTTGGAGAATAGAGTGAGAGAAGAGGAGGAAAAGAAAAGGGATGAGTTAGAGAAGAGAGTTAGAGAAGAGGAGGAAAAGAAAAGGGATGAGTTAGAGAAGAGAGTTAGAGAAGAGGAGGAAAAGAAAAGGGAGGAGTTAGAGAAGAGAGTTAGAGAAGAGGAGGAAAAGAAAAGGGATGAGTTAGAGAAGAGAGTTAGAGAAAAGGAGGATAAGAAAAGGGATGAGTTAGAGAAGAAAGTTAGAGAAGAGGAGGAAAAGAAAAGGGATGAGTTAGAGAAGAGAGTGAGAGAAGAGGAGGAAAAGAAAAGGGATGAGTTAGAGAAGAAAGTAAGAGAAGAGGAGGAACAGAAAAGGGAGGGGTTAGAGAAGAGAGTGAGAGAAGAGGAGGGGAGAAAAATTGAAGAATTACAGAAGAAAGTTTTTAACAGCTTGATTTCAAACCGGCTCATGCTCCTCACTTCATTAATTCTCCCCGTAACTTCACTGCTGGGTAAAATACTGTGCAGTTTGAATCAGAGAAGAGAGGAAAAGAAAGAAAGACAGAAAAAACAGCAGGAAAAAGAAGACAGACTGAGAAACGAGGGTGAGCTCATTAAAGAAAAAGAGAACATTTTGAAGAAAAGAGAGAAGGCACTGGATCGAATGAAGCAAGAGACTGAGAGAGAGAAGGAGGAGGTAAAAGTAAAAGAAGAAGAGGTGAGCAGAAGAGAGAGAGAGATTGAGCAAAGAGAGGAAACATTGGAAAAAGTTGAGGAAGAAATAAGACAGAAAGAAGATGTCCTGAATCAGAGAGAGGTAGAGATGAACCAGAAAGAAGAAGAGATGGCACAAAAGGAAAACGAGATGAAGACTAGAGAGGAAGAACTGGGGAGGGAAAGGTATGAGGTGAAGAGTGAAAAAGTAAAGCTAGTCATGAAGGAGAGAGAGATAATAATTCAGAGAGAGGAGCTAGAACTACAAAGGGAGATGGCCGAGGAGAAAGAAAGATCAGCTAATATAATTGAAGCAGAAATGAACAGAAGACAGAGAGATCTTGATGAGAGGGAAGGAGAGATGGAGAGATGGAGCAGACAGGTGAAAGACAGGGAAATGAACATACGCAGAGAAAGGGAAAGGATTAGAAGACAGAACTGGGACATCCGACAAACAGAGAGAATGCTGACTCAGAGAGAGAGGCACATGCGAAGAAGAGAGGACGAGCATAGACGAGCAGAGGACCGCTTTAAATCAGATCATTCAAAGTTCCAGAAGAAAATGATGAATGGGTTAGATGCACTATTCGGTTTAAAAGCAGTTCTAGCAGCTATTCAGGTGAGAGAAGAGGAGCTAACTAGACAAGGGGAAATATTACAGGTACAAGCAGAAGGAGTACAAGCTGTGGCTGACAGTCAGAGGCAGCAAGAAGAAGGGGTACAACACGAGGGACAGCAAGAAGAAAGGGAAGGAGCACACACTGAGCGTGACAGACAGCAAGGAGAAAGGGAAGAAGCAAACACTGAGCTTGACAGACAGCACGGAGAAAGAAGGGAGAATTCAAGGAGAAGGAGGAATACTGATTGTGTAATATCATAAACTAGTTTTTGGTCATGTAATGAGTAAGAAATCAGTAATGCTCATTACAGCTGCGTCCTCTTATAAAAGCCTCTAGTAGTGTGGTATACTTTTTCTTTATGTGTGTATTTCACAAAATATACAAAAATGAAAAACATGTACACTGATGCTGAGTAACTGTTTCAAATAAATATTAGTGGAGGTTTGAATGATTTTTTTAATATAATATTTTGGGGAAAAAAATAGAAAAGAAATAAAAGAAAACGATTAAGTAACATGCTCTGTTAATTAACAATAGAGAAAAAAAATTAACTGTTACAAAATATTTCCTACTAATGAAACACAGCAAGAACAGAGAGAGAAGCATGGATTAAAAATAATAAACAGGGAGAAAAGGACAATAAGAACTGATTAGTAATGATTTGTAACAGTGATGGGCTTTAGCCTGAGGTGCATACCAACATTAATTAATAAATTTTTAGTTTGGAATAAAATCATAAAATCAATCCTAACATTTGTGGGATTTACTTTTTACGTGAGCATTTACAGTACATTAAGCTGTGGTGGGTTGAGTGAGTATAAGTTTAAATGTTTATTGCCTGCTTTGGTATCACCTGTCATAGTTTGCAAAAGTTTGTTGACAAATCTCTTGCCAAGGAACACAGTTAAATGTGCCAAATTTTAGAGCCCAATTTTATTTTAGTTTAATATACTGGAAAAATGTAATTAAATGTAATTAACAAAAATTCAGTAAACAAACAGTAATTGTGTTTTACAATGGGCACAAGTGTGTTATAGATATATAAAGATACAGTATATGCTTATTTACTCTTATCAAAAAAAATTATGTACTCATATACTGTCTTATGTCTACTCGTATACCATGTACTCATGTACTGTTTTTTCATATCTACTCATATACTATGGTATTATACCTTTTTTCTCCTCTTTGTTATCTTATATGTAATCTTATACCATGTTACTGATCATCTTTGAATTCACAGTGTACATATATATATATATATATATATATATATATATATATATATATATATATATATATATATATATATATATATATATATATATATATTTGTGTGTTATACATGTCAAAATGTACATTATAAGAAGTAATAATTACTATGCGATGATACAACAAACAGAATACAAGAGAAATGTAAACATTGATTTAAGTGATTTTTATAAGTTACTGCAAATGAACATTGAAAGACCTTTGTGGTCTTTACATAATAAAAGAGTTAATAATGTACATGTAAAAACTTACTTTATAACAGATTTACAGTCAAATTAAGTGTAAATCTTTGAATAAATAAAGACAAAGACAAAGAAAACATCCTTTAAGAAGAATTTTTTTGTTTTGTTTATGGAAGCTGATTATGGAAGAGCAATATACAGACATATATAAAACAAAAGTGCACTACCTGGCAACCCCAGCCCAGCACTTATACCTGTAGAGAGGAAAGGTCATTATAAGTGCAACACAAGTACATACACATATAACTTAGACATCTACTTCCTCTGTAATAATAAAAACCACCAAAGGGTTTTAAATGGAAAATGTTTTTTTTCTGTTAGTTATTCCAAGAACTGTGTGAAGCTGACAAAAGGAAAAAGGTAATTTGCTTAGATGCTACAGTACAATATCTAATAGTACAGTATATCTGCTTTCTTTTAATAAGAATGTAGCATGGTATAGGTTTTGGTTCCAAAAGACACAAATTATTAGAGAGATAATGATGGCTGTTAGACATGTAATGTCTGTACGTCTGCCCTGTTTCATGTCTCCATGAAATGTCTCCACATAACTTGATTCAGTCACACAATTCTAACTCTTAGCTAGTTAATTTCTATAACGTGTGCATAGTTTTATAGCTGGGGATGGATATTAGTATTCGATTTGGAACATCAGACCTACTTTGTACTTGAATGCTGAAATAACTTGTCCTTTCCTACTGGTTGCAGTGATAGTGGTTATAGTGTTATCAGGGAAGCTAGTAGTTAAAAGTTTCATAACATTTTATAGGTTGTAAAGAACTGAAATGGTCATTTGTTGAACTTGCAGGATGAAGTCACATTTACTGAAATCAAAAACTATTTCAATCAAAAATACCTTAACAGGCCAAGTTACATGTTAACGTAGGACCCCTTCTTTGATATCACCTTAACAATTCTTCAATCTATTGAACTTTGGAGAATTTCTGCTTGAACGTTTTTGCAGGATTTTCAGAATAGCCAGAATAGTCGTTGTTGTTTTATGTGATGTGCCTCCTACCCTCATAGGTGTTTTTGCTTGAGGATGCTCCTCGATAGGGCTGAAGTCAGGGAAGGATAGTGGCCACACCATGAGTTTCTCTCCTTTTATGCCCATAGCAGCCAAATGCATGAGGGATTCTTTGCAGCATTATATTGCATATGCCATGCATATGGCAACAGACTGACCAGTTTATTTATTGATGACATATACTTCTTTGGTTAAAACTGTTTTTATTGTATTGTCTATGCATGCTTTATTAGGACTTAGTGTTGTGGATTGCTATTACATTGATTTTCCAATTTCTTTAAAGTTGGCAAATTCATTAAATTTTTACTGACTGTGGTAAAATAGTGACTTATGGATAAGTAATATGTAAGTAAACTACAGAGCTTTAAGTAGTTAAAGTCTTAGTAATTAGTCTTAATTTGTAATAAGGGACCATAAGGGAACTATTACAATGTCAAAAAATGACATTAAAATTCACTTTGCAGTTCACAAAGGCATCACAAAGATATCAGAGGAATGGCATAACCATGGGCCTGAAATTGACCAACCATGGCCAGTGGAAGGGACTTTTTACCCAGATGTAGTTAAAATAATGCAGGTGTCCACGTTGTGCCCATATATATAGCAGATCAAAAGAGGGGTAAAATAAGGTCGAAAAACGTAAAACTGTAAAATATAATAGAGATAGAGGTGTGGAAGAAATAGGATGTAAAGGAAATAGAAAATCACATGGCAGAAATCAACGTTTTTTTCTCACATACGGATCCAGTGAAGAAACCGCCATCTTATGAGAAGGAAGTAAAGTTTGAGGAAGTTTATCCTCCCCAGTAATCAGTCAGGAGGGTAACTATCATGTCAGAGATGAGGATGACCGCACAACAGAACTGGGACAAGCAGAAACAACTATAAAGATTTATCCGAGTTCCAAGTCTGAACACTAAGCATGAACTGAGAATCAGGAGGATGCAATTTGAGGATGATGATGATCAAAGAGATCCTGGAGGGAATCATGGGTGGATATGACCCTGCAGTCAGGCAGATGTTGGCTAGAGCGGAAAAGAGGGGAGATAAAACAAGTGAGAATGGAAACAGTAATGGAGACTCAGAGAGTAAGTGTCCTTTGTCTTCTAATGGTTCCTTATGGCGACATGCAGTACTAGAATTGAAGAGGACAGACGGAGGGCTACAAGAGAGGTTGAAAGAAGTATAGACCAATGCCTTTCGTACTTGAATAAGTCTACTAGCTCAGAAAGGAGTCTAGTGTCAGCTAAATGCCTGAAATGTAAATAAAATGTACTGTCAAGAACGCCTATCGCACTGTTCCCCGTGCAGCTGTTGGACACTCTGATCACTGCTTGGTTCAACCTATTCCAAGCTCCAAGGTGGAAGCTGAAAACTGTAAAGCCTGCAGTAAAAACAGTGAAGAGGTGGACCACAGAGACCAAACAGGAGCTGCAAGACTGTTTTGAATGCACTGATTGGAGTGTTTTTGAAACTGCAACCGGCAACCTTGATGAACTGACTGATGCTGTAACTTCTTACATCAGTTTTTGTGAAGAAATGTGTGTGCCAACCAAGACCTTCCGCACATACAGCAGTAACAAGCCCTGGTTAACCAAACTAAGACAGCTTCATAAGGCCAAAGCAGATGCCTACAATAGTGGAGACAAGGCTCTGTTCAAGCAGGCACGGCATCACTGACCAAGGAGATAAGAGTCTACAGGTTTTCAGCAAACAGCCCTGCATCAGTGTGGAATGGTCATCGTCAATTTGCAAATTTCCAAATTCCACCCCTACCTGTTGAAGCAAATAAAGACCTGGCTAAGGAACTGGCTAATGGCCTGAATGTTTTCTGTTGTAGGTTTGAGGACAGATTCACACCCCTTGTTCAGCCCAGTTCAGCACCATCAGCCCCCATCACACCTCTGGTGCTCCTCAAGAGTGTGTCCTCTCCCCAAAATTGTATTGTCTCTACACTAATGACTGCACCTCTAAAGACCCATCTTTTAAACTCCTGAAGTTTGCAGACGACACTACTCTCATCTGACTCATCCAAGACGGTGACGAGTCTGCTTATCAGAGGGAGGTCAAACAGTTGGTTCTCTATAGATTTTAGGTGACACCCCTCAACACTAATCCCCCTTACAATATCCAACAGCCCTGTGTCAACTGTGGACACCTTCACGTTTCTGGGTACTATCATTTCCTGAGACCAGGTAGGTGAGGGAACAGGTAGGGAACATCATCACAGATCTGTCTCACTCTAGACACAACATATTCCAACTCCTCCCACCCAGAAGGCGCTACAGGACCCTGTACACCAAGACCACCAGACACAGGAACAGCTTCTTTCCTCAGGCCATCACTTTCGTGAACAGCTGACCTGTCACATCATCTGCTGGACCATTATTACTCTTGCTCTTCCATAAATGCCAGATTATACACTACAGTCTCTTCCTTGTATGTGTATACTAATACTGTTGCAATACCTTAACACTACTACTTCTACCTCGACACTACTGCCTTATACTGTTTGTAAATAATGTAGCAAACTGTATATTATTTGTACTTGGCTTAATGCTTGTATATTGTGTATATGTGGAGTCACTGTGTATATTGTGGACTGTCAGTACTAGAGAGAACAATTTGAAAGCATTGCTGCTGCACAGAAAACAACTGCTACTGCACCAAACCACCAACCATTCACAGGAAGTGAACCAGCACTTGGCATTCTCACTGTGTACAGGTTTTACTTTGACAACCTAATGTGAAATATGCAACAACACATGTGTATAATGACTAAGGTGTCTATATGTACCTGAATACCTTTATTTAGAGATTTAGAGATACACATCTAAGTCTGTGGTTTCCCCCACCTTCACACCAGTGGAATGTTGAAATCAAAAACTGGCCCAAGGCATTTCTGTGTAGCTGAGATAGAACATTGGCTCAAAGTCAAAGCAAAATGGTTACTCAAGAATTACAAAAAAGAAAGAATATATCTCTGATGACATGAGATGAGCTGTGCATATGGCAAAGTTCAAACTTGTGTAAATCTAAAACTGAAATAATGTGCAGCTTCTTGTAATTATTCTGAAACTCAGTTGCAATAGCTGCAATGAGAAACCAGTTTCATGAAACAAACAGCTGTAACAAGCCCTGGTTAACCAAACTAAGACAGCTTCATAAGGCCAAAGCAGATGCCTACAATAGTGGAGACAAGGCTCTGTTCAAGCAGGCACGGCATCACTGACCAAGGAGATAAGAGTCTACAGGTTTTCAGCAAACAGCCCTGCATCAGTGTGGAATGGTCATCGTCAATTTGCAAATTTCCAAATTCCACCCCTACCTGTTGAAGCAAATAAAGACCTGGCTAAGGAACTGGCTAATGGCCTGAATGTTTTCTGTTGTAGGTTTGAGGACCGATTCACACCCCTTGTTCAGCCCAGTTCAGCACCATCAGCCCCCATCACACCTCTGGTGCTCCTCAAGAGTGTGTCCTCTCCCCAAAATTGTATTGTCTCTACACTAATGACTGCACCTCTAAAGACCCATCTTTTAAACTCCTGAAGTTTGCAGACGACACTACTCTCATCTGACTCATCCAAGACGGTGACGAGTCTGCTTATCAGAGGGAGGTCAAACAGTTGGTTCTCTATAGATTTTAGGTGACACCACTCAACACTAATCCCCCTTACAATATCCAACAGCCCTGTGTCAACTGTGGACACCTTCACGTTTCTGGATACTATCATTTCCTGAGACCAGGTAGGTGAGGGAACAGGTAGGGAACATCATCACAGATCTGTCTCACTCTAGACACAACATATTCCAACTCCTCCCACCCAGAAGGCGCTACAGGACCCTGTACACCAAGACCACCAGACACAGGAACAGCTTCTTTCCTCAGGCCATCACTTTCGTGAACAGCTGACCAGTCACATAATCTGCTGGACCATTATTACTCTTGTTCTTCCATAAATGCCAGATTATACACTACAGTCTCTTCCCTGTATGTGTATACTAATACTGTTGCAATACCTTAACACTACTACTTCTACCTCGACACTACTGCCTTATACTGTTTGTAAATAATGTAGCAAACTGTATATTATTTGTACTTGGCTTAATGCTTGTATATTGTGTATATGTGGAGTCACTGTGTATATTGTGGACTGTCAGTACTAGAGAGAACAATTTGAAGGCATTGCTGCTGCACAGAAAACAACTGCTACTGCACCAAACCACCAACCATTCACAGGAAGTGAACCAGCACTTGGCATTCTCACTGTGTACAGGTTTTACTTTGACAACCTAATGTGAAATATGCAACAACATGTGTATAATGACTAAGGTGTCTATATGTACCTGAATACCTTTATTTAGAAATTTAGAGATACACATCTAAGTCTGTGGTTTCCCCCACCTTCACACCAGTGGAATGTTGAAATCAAAAACTGGCCCAAGGCATTTCTGTGTAGCTGAGATAGAACATTGGCTCAAAGTCAAAGCAAAATGGTCACTCAAGAATTACAAAAAAGAAAGAATATATCTCTGATGACATGAGATGAGCTGTGCATATGGCAAAGTTCAAACTTGTGTAAATCTAAAACTGAAATAATGTGCAGCTTCTTGTAATTATTCTGAAACTCAGTTGCAATAGCTGCAATGAGAAACCAGTTTCATGAAACAAACAGCTGTTTAAAGGTGGATCATCATTTATTTCCTTTAACCTGCTAATATTGTGATCCATGTAGCTGTATTCATGTTCTCCAGGAAAATGGTTATTACAGAAGAGGGGACAAAAAGAGAAAGATAGAGAGATTAAGTAGGCTATGACTGTAATGGCTACTTAAAAAATCATTTTAAAATGATTAGCATACAAACAACACATATGGATGGATGGATGGATGGATGGATGGATGGATGGATGGATGGATGGATGGATGGATGGATAGTGTTTTTTTTTTATTTTGACTTTGGCTTTTATTTTACTGCAGGCAGTATTAACCCAGTATGTCATGCTTTGTCTGATCAGCTTCCATTTCACTTCTTAATATACATCAGTTCCTGCATTTTAGACCTGCAACACACTCCAAAGAAAGTTGGGATGGTAAAGCACTTACTACTTTGTATTGTTGCCATTTATTTTCACAACACTTAAAAGACGTGTTGGCACCGGGAATACCAAGCGACAGAAGGTCTCAGGTCTTATTTTGTTCCATTCTTCCTCCAAACACGTCTTAAGATGTTTTTGTCACATATTCTAATAGGGACAGGTCATGGGGACATACTCTCTTTTTCTGCAGCGTTACTTTGTTATGTGGGTAACTAGTGGTTTGGTATCCTCTTGTTGAATAGTGCAGGGCCTCTCTGGAAAAGATTATTTGTGAAGGCAGCATATGTAGCTCTAAGATCTCAGTGTTAGTTTTCTGTATTAATGCTGTATCACAGAGGCGTAAATGACCAAGGGCCCTGACACACTGATCACATACCATGACAAACCCTGACTTTTGGAACCACAGTGTCCATTTCTTTCAAAAAATCTGAAATACTGATTTCATCATTGCATTAGGGCAAAATGAGTTTAGGGTAAACTCTGCTTTTGAACTTTACAGTTTCCTTTTCAAAGCGAGCATATAACAATCATAACAGAGCTAATACAGCAATAGAACGCCCCCCACCGACCCACCCCTGGGGAACGGCGAGGGTAAACTGACGAGGCTTAAACACATGACTGAAATGGGGGTTTCCTTCGTCAGTTCACTCTGAGCCTGTGCTCTGCTGTAGAACCTTCATAAATCATATATCAGGTGTTGGTTTTATTGAACGCTGTTTTCTGGTGCACCGTTTGTCTCGGCACTAAAGTAAAAGTGAAAGTAAACGCGGCGGGGGCGGGGGGTCTGATTGGTTCGCTGGTTAGAACCGCCATGTTGGAGCAATGAGAGGCTGCTGTGGAAGAGTAAACAGGTGGTTCAGCACGAGAGACGCTACAGAAAAGAAGAAGAACAGAAATCTTAATCTTCACTACCTAATCACACAGGTAACTCCTCATTTCTACCCCCTCTTGGGGGAAAATGGCTCATTCTGTATTATTTATCCCGCCGTCAGCTCCGTTAGTTTGAGTCCGCGTTTCCGGTTTGGCCTGCTTCCTGGAGGTCTAACGGTAAAACTCAAGCCTGAACTGAACAACATTTACATTTAGTATATTTCACTGTCTCTTCATAAGAAATAATCCACACACTCAAACACACGTAGCTCTAACTTTACAGCAGCTCGGTAAAGTTAGACTGGTACTGGATATTCGGACAATATGTGGCGTATTTTACGGCTGTTTTAAAACAAGACGCGTCGTTTCTAGGCGTAATTCCGGACCGTTTGGCGTTCCATACAAAAACTTCGCTTTTTCCGCCGTAGTCAAATATTGCAGCGTATATTACGATGCAAAAAACCACTAGAGCGGCGTATTTTACGGCAAAGGGTAGTGGAAATGGCTCTCAAAGACAGGGCGGCAATCTTCATCTCCATAATCAAACTGTATTCATCAAGAAGTCCGAGGCTGGTCTTAGATCAGAACACATCCTGAATGGTTCGTGAAAGAGTTTAAACTTTTAGAAATGTAATTTCATCACAACTGCAGCAGAACCACACCTACCAGTGTGTGAGAACACACTAACTATGTTCAGTTGAACCAAAGCAGTAGTTTAGTTTTCAGTTTTAGTTTATATGAATAAAAACAATACTTTATGTGTATTCAAATCATTAAAAAGCTTGGATAAAACTTCTACACTGTTCTTTTATCATTTCATTGTGTCTACATTGTGTTTCACAATCTTCCTAAGTTTAGGGGACATGATGTGGAGGGTCTTTCTAAATGACCCTGCAGTTACTAACAGTTATTAAGTTCTACTGTATAATCTTTTCATGTCATATTAGTAAGTGGAAACGTCTCAGCAGACATAGCTGGATAGTACTGTACAGTTTGTACCATATACTTAGCTATTTAATACCTGTTGGACCTTTCTGTGTACAAACCGGATTGCAAAAAAGTTGTGACACTAAACAAATTGTGAATAAAAACTGAATGCAATGATGTGGAGGTGCCAACATCTAATATTTTATTCAGAATAGAACACAAATCACAGATCAAAAGTTTAAACTGAGAGAATGTATCATTTTAAGGGAAAAATATGTTGTTTCAAAATTTCATGCCGTCAACAAATCCCAAAAAAGTTGGGATAAGTAGCAATAAGTGGATGGAAAAAGGAAATTGAGCATATAACGGACAGCTGGAAGGCCAATTAACACTAATTAGGTCAATTGACAACATGATTGGGAATAAAAAGAGCTTCTCAGAGTGTCAGTGTCTCTCTGAAGCCAAGATGGTAAGAGGATCACCAATTCCACCATTGTTGAGCAGAAAGATAGTGCAGCAATACCAGAATGGTGTTACCCAGCGTAAAATAGCAAAGACTTTTAAGTTATCATCATCAATCGTGCATAACATCATCAAAAGATTCAGAGAATCTGGAACAATCGCTGTGCGTAAGGGTCAAGGCCGTAAAACTCTACTGGATGCTCGTGATCTCCGGGCCCTTAAACGGTCACTGCACCTCAAACAGGAATGCCACTGTCAAGGAAATAACAGAATGGGCTCAGGAATACTTCCAGAAAGCATTGTCAGTGAACACAATCCACCGTGCCATCCGCCGTTGCCAGCTGAATCTCTACAGTGCAAAAAGAAAGCCATTTCTAAGCAAGCTCCACAAGCTCAGACGTTTGCACTGGGCCAGGGGTCTTTTAAAATGGAGTGTGGCAAAATGGAAGACTGTTCTGTGGTCAGATGAGTCACGATTTGAAGTTCTTTATGGAACACTGGGACACCATGTCATCCGGACCAGAGAGGACAAGGATAACCCAAGCTGTTATCAACGCTCCGTTCAGAAGCCTGCATCACTGATGGTATGGGGTCGCATGAGTGCTTGTGGCATGGGCAGCTTGCATGTCTGGAAAGGCACCATTAATGCAGAGAACTATGTTCAGGTTCTAGAACAACATATGCTCCCATCTAGATGTCATCTCTTTCAGGGAAGACCCTGCATTTTTCAACAAGATAATGCCAGACCACATTCTGCAGCAATCACAACATCATGGCTACGTAGGAGAAGGATCCGGGTACTGAAATGGCCAGCCTGCAGTCCAGATCTTTCACCTATAGAGAACATTTGGCGCATCATAAAGAGGAAGGTGCGACAAAGAAGGCCCAAGACGATTGAACAGTTAGAGGCCTGTATTAGACATGAATGGGAGAGCATTCCTATTTCTAAACTTGAGAAACTGGTCTCCTCTGTCCCCAGACGTCTGTTGAGTGTTGTAAGAAGAAGGGGGGATGGCACACAGTGGTAAAAATGGCATTGTCCCAACTTTTTTGGGATTTGTTGACGGCATGAAATTTTGAAACAACATATTTTTCCCTTAAAATGATACATTCTCTCAGTTTAAACTTTTGATCTGTGATTTGTGTTCTATTCTGAATAAAATATTAGATGTTGGCACCTCCACATCATTGCATTCAGTTTTTATTCACAATTTGTTTAGTTTCCCAACTTTTTTGCAATCCGGTTTGTAATTTGGCTGGATTAATTACCAAACACATGACCTAGGAGAGCATGTTGTGAGTATCTAGAACATATGGCACTGCTCATTCCTTTATTAACACTTTCATCTTTTCAGGTGTCCCATTATTAGTGATGATGAACTCGGAGGGTGTCTCCAGCAGTGACGACAGCGTTTCTGCTGAGTTTGACAAAAGGAATCCTATGAGCAACACACTGGTCTGGTGAGTGTATTAATGTCAGTCGGTGTGGGGGGGGTGGGGGGCGGGGTTGATAAGGTTGGGAAGTGCACATGTGTTAAACATCCTTTTTCCATATGAACTTTTCAGTTCAGAGCTGTGGAGCCAGAGACCCTCTCCAGTTCCAAGCTGCATGTCCATGAAGAGCAATCAGTCAATGGAGCCTCCAAACAGTTTCAGCAAACACTCCAGCGATGGAGATTACACAGATCAGAGGTATGATACACCAACAGAATGCAGTATAGACCAGCAAAATACAGCGGACTCCAGTGAAATAACCAGCAGGAATCAATCATTCTTTAATTTATAAAGCTTTATGATCAAACCAATTCCTGGCTAAACACTTGGTGCTGAAAGCAGATTTTCTGGTTGGTCTATCAGGCTTGAAGCGGTTGTGCAATCAGAACTCAAACAAACACCTACTCTTTTATTAACTTAAAACTTTTTTTTTTGATCAAAGTGACTATGTGGCTGAATCTGAATAAACTAAATAAAAATGATAATTAAAATAATAAAAAATAACAAACGTGGCCTCTTAAAACTTTACAGTCTGAACCGATCCAAAAATATGTCTGAAGAAAAAAATTATTAAAATATGATCACATATTACCCCCTCCTCAGTGTGCATGGTACTGCACCCGGCTCTGTGTTCTGAGATGTTTTTCTGCTGATTTATTTAGCCAGTGATGTTCTTCCTTTTCCCCTAGTTTCTGGTCTTTGTTTTTGAATATGTCTGCTTGTATCAGTTATATGGTAAGTGGAACTGATAAAATGGACAATGAGCATTGATATAATGTAGGTGCAGCCAGTAAAGTGCTCATTAAATGAACATTATTAACCATTAAATATAATAATGGGTTTAAATTTCTACATTTTCATGATATTTTGATAAAAATCGTAAAGACCCACAACAATTCTAGCAATAACTGTAATAACTGATGTTATGTATGTTATGAATTTGACAATTCAGTGCATCACTTTTTTTCAGTAGCTTGTTTTTTTAACACTCAAACACTAAATTTAACACTGAAGCTCTTGATTTTTCACTTCTTTTGATTCTGGTGTTTTTGCAGAATTCATTTATCCACCCCTCAGAAAGGACCCGTCTGCAAAGCCCGTTTCAGACATGCATGTGTTTGTAATGAGATGTGCAGAGTTAGAACTCACAACCGCATGCATGCACAGCAGTGCACCTGCTGCGGCGGCAGCGTCACTCCCTGCTGCAAGCAGCAGGTCGGTACACAGGTGAGTGAAAACAAGAAGGTGGAGCAAAACCAGCTGAACTGAACTGAAGAATTTCTTCAGTTCAGTTTTACTTCGGCAGATTTACAGGTTAAGGAGCTGAATTAAATATTGTGGATCAGTGGCTGACGGCCAATTAATTATTTCCTCTAATTATTTCTTATTTTCATTATTATTTATTCAAAGTATTCAGTATCTACTATAAATTATTCAGTAGCTGCTGTAAATTATTCAGTACCTACTATAAATTATTCACTACTATGAATAATTCAGTACCTACTGTAAATTATTCAGTACCTACTATAAATTATTAAGTAACTACTATAAAATATTCAGTAGCTGCTGTAAATTATTCAGTACTTACTATAAATTATTCAGTAACTACTATAAATTATTCAGTAATTACTATAAATTATTCAGTAACTACTATAAATTATTCAGTAATTACTATAAATTATTCAGTAGCTGCTGTAAATTATTCAGTACCTACTATATATTGTTCAGTACCTACTATATATTGTTCAGTAACTGCTATATATTATTCCGTAGCTGCTATGAT
>JAMWET010004364.1:0-28812 GCA_024036415.1 Prochilodus magdalenae
CCTCCACTTCAGAATTCATCCCCAGTTGTCAAAGCAGTGGGGAAAAGTAAACAGGTTTTGGAAAGGAGCTGCTCTGGGCCTCTGAATGGACAAATTCCTTCAGCTTAACTTCACCTCCACACAGACGTCCCATACGTTAAAGCCTGGAGGACTCAGCACAGCGACAGGTCGTGTTTGCTGCATGGCACATCATGGCACACGGCCCGCAGGCCCAGCCATCTTTAGTGCATTTTCATCCATATTAAAGTGATCTTTCAGCAGAGTGGATCACTGCTATGATCCTCTTATAGCAGAGTGGATCACTGTAATGGTCCGCTTACAGCAGAGTGGATCACTGTAATAAACCTTTTACAGGAGAGTGGATCACTGTTATGATCCTCTAATAGCAGAGTGGATCACTGTATGATCCTCTTATAGCAGGGTGGATCACTGTAGTGGTCCTCTTACAGCATAGCCGGTCACTTCAATTGTCCTCTTACAGGAGAGTGGATCACTGTAATAGTCCTTTTACAGGAGAGTGGATCACTGTTATGATCCTCTTACAGCAGAGTGGATCACTGTAATGGTGCAGTTACACTAGAGTGGATCACTGTAATGGTCCTCTTACAGGAGAGTGGATCACTGTTATGACCCTCTTACAGGAGAGTGGATCACTGTTATGATCCTCCTAGAACAGAGTGAATCGCTGTTATGATCCTCTTACAGGAGAGTGGATCCCTGTTATGATCATCTTACAGCAGAGTGGATCACTTTAATGATCCCCTTACAGGAGAGTGGATCACTGTAATGATCCTCTTATAGCAGAGTGGATCGCTGTAATGATCCCCTTACAGGAGAGTGGATCACTGTAATGTCCTCCTATAGCAGATTGGATCACTGTTATGATCCTCTTACAGGAGAGTGGATCACTGTAATTGTCCTCTTACATCAGAGTGGATCACTGTAGTGTCCTCCTACCGCATAGTGGATCACTGTAATGATCCCCTTACAGGAGAGTGGATCACTGTTATGATCCTCTTACAGGAGAGTGGATCACTGTTATGATCCTCTTACAGCAGAGTGGATCACTGTAATGGTCCTCTTATAGCAGAGTGGATCGCTGTAATGTCCTCCTACCGCAGAGTGGATCACTGTAATAATCCCCTTACAGGAGAGTGGATCACTGTTATGATCCTCTTACAGGAGAGTGGATCACTGTACTGGTCCTCTTATAGCAGAGTTGATCACTGTAATTGTCCTCTTACAGGAGAGTGGATCACTGTAATGATCCTGGTACAGCAGAGTCGATCACTGTAATGGTCCTCTTACAGCAGAGTGGATCACTGTAATGGTCCTCTTACAGCAGAGTGGATCACTATAATAGATCTCTTACTGGGGTTCCTAGGAGAGCAGTCCATCCTCTGCAGCTCGTACAGAAGGCAGATTCTCCCACCCCACCAGACACTACACCGAGCTCATCTCTCTCCCGTTCTAAAGAGCTGCCCTGGCTGCCTGTATCTGTCAGACTGAGTTTAAAGTCCTGCTACTGGTCTGTAAGGCTCTAAACAATCTAGCACCTGCTTACACCACGGAACATCTCTGTTTATGTTCCAGCTCGTGATCTTAGATCTACCGATACTGACTATCTGCACCTGCACAGGTCACCATCTCATTCACTCGCTCCCACAGCAAGTAGGAGCAAACGCTGATAGTAGAGAGTTACCAAACACAGCTGTCTCTCAGCAGTGTCCCCGCACAGCACCAAGGTTATACACCAGTGACAGAGAAGCGGGGAGCAGAACCGTAGAGAACGTGTGACAACCAGTAAGTACCGAGTTAACCCAACAATGGGCCGGACATTCTGACCACCGAACAGAGGTCTTCTTCCCCTCCCGCAACTTCATGTTGTAGGACTGATAGAAGCGCTAGGGGATGGGGTGGCTGCGAGAACCCACAGGATTCTGGTAGGCTATTTGGTCCTTCTCCCAAACCTCAGTTATTACAGAACCCTCTGAGTCCAAATCATCGGCATATCAAGCAGAAACACCAGCAGCAATGTGCGGACCCACTTTCCTCTGACCAGTGGGTACGTGCATGCCTACCAACCGCTCAGCTCAGCTCTAGCCTGGTGCGAAAAACCAACACATGGAACGTCAGTGCTATAGAGCCAATAGGCGAACTCAGCCAAGGCTTAAATCACTGTATGCCTGTGCTGAAAGAGTGCTAATCCCTGTTTGCCTGAATTAGACTTCTCTCTTCATTGATTTCACCGAAGGATCCAAGCTTTGTCTGATTTTCCGTCTACGTGGAGCAGAAACTGCACGTCTGAAGTGTGTAGCTGTACAGAACACAGAATGTGAAACCTGGCGCTAAAGGCTCGGTACATCTGGGCCCCGGAGTACACCTCCAGAACAAAAACACCGTCCACATGCACCAACTCCCTCCGCGGTCTGCGCAGGCCCCAGGCTAAAGTCCTGCTGGAGAACCGGAGCCGTGTGGCCGGGGGCTGGGGGGAACAAAAGGGGGAATCCACGCGTCATTCTTCTGCATGACGTCCATCCATCTGCAGCACAAAGGCTGCAGTGGAGCTGGAGCTGCGCCAGACACTGGAGCTGCTCTAATCCCCCTGCCTTCTCACTCACAGCCCTGTATTTATAGCCTTTACCCAGAGTGCCGCGGGGCAGGGGTGAGAACCAGAGAGCAGTCAGACGGTTCGGAGAGATGAAGTCACCGCAGCTCACCGCAACTGTGTGTGTGGCCGCTACAGAACCAACACGTGTTACAAATGAGCCCATTTACCAATTCAGGACCTACAAACAGCGCAGAACGGCTCGCCTCAAATTTACCACTTAAGCCTCATTCCGGCAATTATCACGAACAACACCATCTAGGAGGCTAAGTACAGTCTGCCGGCTGGGGCTGACGGAGGAATCGGTTTGGTATCGAAAGTGGAATTCCAAACAGTGCAAGTTTCCAATTGTAGGAAAACAGCACGGACCTCCTGGATGACCGGAAGCAGACAGTCACCCATGTCCTGTCGGTTCAGGGGAGCAAGCTGGCGACCTTCTTACCTCCAGCCCAAGACTGGCCCAATATGTACACTGAGCACTGACCAGAGGAATCTGACATCACAACCAAAACCAGGATCAACTGGATCCAAATCAAATGGTTTAAAATTCCAATTTCCGATTCCAATCAAATTCGCTGACCAATTCGCTTATCCAGAACGACAAGCCTCCCTATCCACAGCGCCCAAAGAGCAGCCGGGAGTTAGGTGTCTTGCTCCAGGGCACTTCAGTCATGTCCTGTCGGTTCAGGGGATCGGACCGACTGCCTTCCGGGCACAAGGCTGACCCCTTTCATTTTTCCAGATGCATCCCAGCCTGGACACGCAACTCAAAGTCTTCTTACATCGCTTGCCACACAAGGAACAAGAACAATACTCCAACTCCAGAGTACTGGAGGTGCTTTGTAGTCGTTGACACCTGAGTGGAGACCACAGCAAGATAGACTGGTGATGCCCGGATGGACATATCAGATGTAATGGTCTCAATAGATCTGATTTCCAAGTAGATCCAAGTCTACGTCCGGATGAAGCTTTAGCTCCCCTGGCTAAAACAGGCCACAACCTCCTCATGTAGTACAACAGTATCAACAGTAGGGCCCAAGAGTTTCAAATCACTTTGGGAAAGGTTAGACGCCAGCATGTCAGTTAGGCTGCTACGAGGGCAGGGAACCTTATATGGAACTCTGGTTACTTGTAGTTGCTCCATACAGGAGCTTCCACGTGAATACAAGGTGTTCGGAACATGGACCAAATGGTGTTTAGGACCTCCAGAAATGTTCTTGCGAAAATCCCCAAACTAGACCACATGATTCGAAAAAGAACTTGGCCAACAGTGAACTCGCCCACGACCTGGATCCCTGTGGGTCATACAGTTCTACAATGATCTCAAGCCTTGGTCTCCAAGCTAGGGAACGCTGTGGTGGACTGGCTTATGTCATACCTGCATATGGATGTTCTACAGAAGTCTACCAGATTGATCATAGTACAAAAATAGCCCAGGCGAGGACAATGGACAATCCGCTGCTCCCCTTTCCGGCTACGTACCTGTGCTCATATTGCTTGACCTTGGGGCATCATCTGACACCATAGATCATCTGTCCTACCAGACAGGCTAGAAAATCGAGTTGGTGTAACAGGAATCGGCCTCCCCTCAGGTCCGACCCGATAGATCACTGCCAGTGTGTAAATATAACCGGACACTCTGCATGTATAGCATCGGTAGAGTGCGGTGTTCCACAGGGCTCGGTTCTAAGATCACTATTGTTTTCACTCTAGATAGCTGCCCTGTGGGTCAGGCATCCACAACATGACATCAGCTCGCAGGTTTCTGCTGATTAAACAGTTTTATATAACCAGATCGTGTGTCTTCTTCTAATGTGGCATTATTCAAACAGGCTTTCACCACCGACTCTATGATTAATACCTGGGAAGCTCTGTAATGAGTCATATTTATATCCAGAGTTGTTGAAAGGACGATGTGGACCGAGGTTGTAAATCCCCATCAGCCCACACGGCCTGTATTTAGGCCCTACTGTCAGCAGCTGTCATCCTCCTGGATGAAGAAGGAATCAGCATTAAAGCTCTGAGAGACTGACGATTTCACTACGGCATTATAACCCAGATCAGGTTCATCAGTGTCACCGCACATCAGGAGGCACCTGCCCACTCACAGTCCAGAGCGATTACGGCTCTGTTTGTTTTGTCATTGTGTCAGTCTCTGAGAAACACCACACCGGGCCCCGTCAGAGCCAGGTAGCGAAGAGCTCGGAGACATACCTGCAAATGCACACAGTGTACAGCCAGGGCGTGTTGAGTGTCCTCACATAGGAGTCACATATAGCTCCTCCACATACGTGTGCCTATAGCATGTGATCGTGTGACGTCATCCCTTGAAAGCGACTGCACATTTTGCAGATCCCCACATGATCACTACTTTATTCACATGGCCTCAGTTTTCCTACATGTGATCACACATTGGTCAGACGGGGTCACACGGTTTACACGTCATTACACAGACTGCACATGTGATCACAGCCACACAAGATCACTTTTTCATGTGATCAAGGAATTTTCTTTATGTGATCCACACATTGTTCATGGGATCACATCAGATCACCTTTTTCAGATGTGATCAAGGATTTTTTTTTATGTGATCCACACATTGTTTATGGGATCACATCAGATCACCTTTTTCAGATGTGATCAAGGATTTTTTTTTATGTGATCCACACATTGTTAATGGGATCACACAAGATCACCTTTTTCAGATGTGATCAAGCATTTTTCTTTATGTGATCCACACATTGTTCATGGGATCACACAAGATCACCTTTTTCAGATGTGATCAAGGATTTTTCTTTGCGTGATCCACACATTGTTCATGGGATCACACGAGATCACCTTTTTCAGATGTGATCAAGGATTTTTCTTTATGTGATCCACACATTGTTCAAGGATTTTTCTTTGCGTGATCCACACATTGTTCATGGGATCACACGAGATCACCTTTTTCAGATGTGATCAAGGATTTTTCTTTATGTGATCCACACATTGTTCATGGGATCACACGAGATCACCTTTTTCAGATGTGATCAAGCATTTTTCTTTATGTGATCCACACATTGTTCATGGGATCACACGAGATCACCTTTTTCAGATGTGATCAAGAATTTTTTCTTTATGTGATCCACACATTGTTCATGGGATCACACGAGATCACCTTTCTCAGATGTGATCAAGAATTTTTTCTTTACATGATCCAAACATTGTTAATGGGATCACACGAGATCACCTTTTTCAGTTGTGATCACTCAGTTTTTCACATGGTTGAATGTGATTTCTCATGTCATCCTGTGTTTTTCACATATGACCACATCCTTTCTACATGGATCACATCTTTTCTCAGATGTGTATTTCATTTTATGTGATCAAATTGTTTTTTAATAGGATCACACATATCCCCACATGTTCACATGGCCCCCCACATGTGATCCCACGTTTTTTACACGTGATCACTTTTTCCAACACGTGGTCACATATTTTCCCCTATGTGTTCACCCACATCCGATGCGTTTTCCTACATGTGGAGCATTTGGTAATCCCGTGTGATTGTCCACTTGCACCACTCCTGGTCCTGTAAGGGTTTAATTTTGCACTCACATGATGTTGCTAATCACACTCAACCTGCTTCGCTAACTGTAAAACTTCCCCACGTGTTCCTGGAATCCCTGCGTCGTATAAAAGCAAGGTGTTCGGGCACTTTGCCACTGGAACTGCCATGTTAATTGAGTTCCACCAGCTCGGTCCCATTCATTTCCCTGCCATCTGCTCAGGGTCACGGAAGGAAAATAATCTTTCAGCACCCGCGCTAACTCAAAAACGGGCGAGTTAGCGGCTCAATAGCTGTCCATAATGCCTGGAGAAATGGCTGGGCTTTAAATCCTCAGCCACGCTGTTGCTCTGTTGATGTTTGAGGTGTTGGCACAGCAACACATATGGAGCATGATAGGGACGGCTCAGTGGAATAAAGCTCGGTGTTATCTTTGGGAAAGGTGTGATCCTTCGCCTCTGTTTGCTCAGCTTGGCTTTTTCCAGCCGGCTCACTTTGCACGCTCCAAGCTAAAGCCCTGGATACAATACACAACTTTTCAAATGCTAAAAGATTATGAAGAGTGAAGGTATCTCGGATCCCCTCCGGTCTCTACAGCCTACAGCTTTAAGGAAGCTGGGAATGGCGGCAAAGCAAACGCCACTTTGTTTTTCTATTGATGGGATCCGTTCAGGTTTGAGTCTCGGACCAGTATGCACTACATGACTACTTCCAGATTCTGATTAAACTGTCCATAGATCTACAGGCTAACTGGAACAGGCTCTGGGTGTTTTGGAGGCATGGCTATGATTGGGGTAGAACACCTGCACTGCAGCTCCAACCTAAAGCTGAAGTCCTGCAAGAAGGTTCCTGGAAAATTGGCAAGTGGAGGTAAAGGTGCAAGAGTTAGCATTTAGCTGCTTAGCGATATTGCATTGGGAATGTGGAAGCACCAAGGAAAAGTGGCTAATGTTAGCTTTGCAAGCTTGCTAACTCGCTAACCATAGACCTGCTGTAGGATACCTGTCCATTCAGAAGTCAGTGCAGACAACAATGTTCTGCAGTGTGTGGATTATGCAGACTTGCATCTGTAGAACTTGAACCCGAAACTCTTGTAGAACCTGAAACTCTGTAGAACCTGGAACTCTGTAAAACCTGAAACTCTTGTAGAACCTGAAACTCTTGATTGTGAAAATTCCCATTGAAATAAATGTGGAGTTAAACTGGGTAGAACCCGGGGAGGTCTTCAGATCCAGACCTTGCTCATGGTTCCTCTGGTTCTGGATGCTGCACTTGCTGGTAGGTATGGCCCAGTCATGAAAAGCCTTCCTGCAGATCCCAGTTCCAACCCTAGTTTGCCACACCTCCAGCTAATGAACCTCCTCCCTGGCTGGATTAGATGTATTAGGTAAGGGGGCGGGGCAGCAGCTTATTAAATGCAGGTTGGACTCCAACTCTGCAGGAAGGTAGACCTCAAGGAAGATGACCACTGGTTGGTGACCACAGCAACAGTTCAGTAGACCCTAGGACACTAGGAAACTAGGATGAAGGGTCCTGGATCCGAAGACCTCCAGACTAAGAGTCCTCTCCGCTCGCCCTGCTGCGTCGTCTGCAAGGCTCTTGATCTGGCCTGGCGCTTTTTCTGCTGACTGTCGGCGCCTCATATTGGCCGTGACGTTACCGTCACATACGTGCTCAGGGGTGAAGGCTGAGCGAGAACGCTCCATTACGCAGTCGGGAGGTTGCTGTCAGCTTTCTGGCATTGCTTATTTGCTCAAACACAGGCTGCCCATCCCGGCAGTGTGTTTGGAAAACTCCAGTGCCAGTGACCTCACGTGACCCCAGCGTCCATTACTGCTAACGGCTTTTAAATTGGGGTTTGAGGGTCATTATGGAACCTAATGAGGCGAGGTCGCGGAGACGAAGCTCGGGCCAGATGACGAGGGGAGAGGTCTGGTTTGTTCATACACATAAATCTACATTACACAACGTAAAGCGCCAGGTTCTCCGAGCCGGATTAAGCCGGGATATTTAATGGTGACACAGCGGGCAGTGCAGCGCAATCCAGGGCTAGGCCTAATCCTAGAGGTCTGTTAGTCACATACAGCATCAGGTTTGGTTCACTTTGTGATGAGTGATTCTTTGGTAGATTGGTTTGGGGGTTTCGCATATGGAATGTGGAAGGTCGTATATGACCAGCTGTTGGTCCAAATGCCACTGTATCCCACTTTCTGGTCCTCAGTTCTGACTCCTAGCAACCAAAGCTAAGTTAGCAAAACCAGGGCTGAGAGAAATTACACAGCTAGTGTGTGAGCGCGGGTTTGGCCTGTGCTCGAGTTTCAAACCTAGCAGCGCAGTGTTGGTTGAGGTCAGGTCTCTTTTTGAACTGGTATCGTTCTGGCTTCTTAGAACCTTGGTGCTTTTCATGGAACCAGTCTGTGTTTGCACCAGACTTGATTGGAACCAGGAAACATCTAGGGGTATGCCATCAACAGGGGGCGCTGCACAGCACTAGTAAACTGTAAAACCAAGATGGCGGAGCATATGGATTACCTGTGAGTGCTTGGGCTGTTCTTCCAGGTGTTGGTTCATATTCAGAATCCAGCACGGAACAACTACTGGAGATAAGAAGGTGTAGAAGAGGTTTGAGCTGAAGAACCTACTACTCTTAGTTCTAGCTGGGAACGAACTTTTCGGTCACCAAAGTTGTTTTTGGTGGAAATGTAGTATTGTAGTAGTACTGTATTGTAATGTAGTAGTGACTATGGGTCAGGTTAGTCCGTGTCCACAAAGCTGGTCCCGGTGATATATGAACCCTACTGTATCTGAACTACTACCACTACTGATCACTGAAACACTCTAGCGTCCACATATCATCACATGAGCCCCACAAAAGGAAGACGTAGGGCCAAGCTTCAGGCCAGACCAAGACAACCATGTAGCCGAAAGCGGAGTAAGCATGTTCAGCGCACGGTGTGCTGCTACTGGTGAACCAGCCTAGATCCATTTCTCTAATCTGTAGTCACACTGTCAAAACTCCAAACCCAATCAACACTACGTCCGTCTAGGTGGACTACACCCTTAACATGGAACATGCAGTCCATGTTCCTGGACACGCAAGCTCACCCATTCCCAAACCGTGGATCTTTCCTTTCCCATTTCAGAGTGCTTCCCCACAGGATACCAGGGATGGAAAGCTAATGTTCAAAAGCTTACACACATCACAAACCAACAGCCAACAGCCGCACAACAGCTACACCGAAACAGCCGATACACTTTCTGAGGAAACACATTAGAGACTGCATGGGACAGTGAAGTGTTCCAGCTTTCCTGGTGGAGAGTAAAACAGGAATGCTGTTTCTGTAATTCCGTACTCTGTAAGCTAGTACTCTGCCAGGTGATTGGTGGGATCTAATGAGGGGAATGTGGTTCTGAGCAGTTGGGAAGTTGGCTATTCGGCTAGCTGCGTGATGTTGGTGTATCACTGTGTGTTTATTAGACGTATCTTAGAGGTTAGGGGTTACGGGAGGAGCTTTCTCATTTCTGAGAATGTTTGGAGAATCACAGCTAAGACTCCCTGGAGCCACCAAAGAGCAATTTCAGTGATGTGGTTTTCCTCTGGGTCCTGCTACGTGTTAATACGGTCATATAACAAATTACATATTCATGTAACGCGCGCTCTGTGTGGGCGGGTTTACGCCTGGCCTTGACTCTGTTTCAGTATGTTTCCGTGTGAGACTTTGGATCTTAAGGATGTTAAGTGTGTAATGGCATGTCTCCCACAATGTATGGCGTAGCCATTCCATTCGTTCAGCTGGAATCATTTCAGCATGATCCGGAGATCTCCACGGAATCATTTCATACAGGCGCGGTGAGCGGCGGCCAGAGTAAGCTCCCTTAGACACGGCAGAAAGAGCCGGGAGATCCCAGTTCACACACTCTTCTTCTGTCGAGTCAGCAGCTGTTTGTCAAACACCGTCACACACCCTTTCACACAACCTTCCTAACACTCCCCATCCTGCTTCACCAACAGCTGCTGGATCTGGGTGTGTGTGCTGTGCTACCACACAGTGTCAGATGGAGAAGGAGCAGTGGGCACATCGGATTTCAAACAGAGAGCCTTGTGTCTGACAGGGTCCAAACCCAACCTTAGCCCAACACGATTCTGTCTGAACTCGACTGTAGCCCAACACAACTCAGTCTGAACTCGACTGTAGCCCAACACGATTCTGTCTGAACTCGACTGTAGCCCAACACGATTCTGTCTGAACTCGACTGTAGCCCAACACCACTCTGTCTGAACTCGACTCTAATCAATCACCGGAATACTTGTTAATTGCAGTCCCTGTCGAAACCTCACCTTACACACCCATGTAAACCATGTGTCCTGTTGGGTTATGACAAATATTTTAAGCCCCAGTGTCTGTGTGGTCTTTAGGTGGGTTAATCCAGGACCTTCATCAGGGCAATTACCCCCAAACCCCAAAAACACATGCCACTCATTCTCTCCAGCTGCTGACCCCAAACAGAGCCCTCTCTCAGACAAAACCCCCAGCCGTCTGCACCCAAACCCAAAACAAAGGCAGATGTTGGGAGAAGTGTAGCTGCTCACGCAGCCCAAACAAAAGGCCACAAACGAGGCCTCGGGTTTCTGCTTGGGGTTTGGAAGGCAACCATCAGATTCCTCAGCTGAAGAAACTAAACTGTGTTTAGAGCGCAGCGCAATGTACGCCGGGGAAGGATATGTTGGACCGCCGTGTTCCACATCCACGAAAACACTCCTAAACCGACGAGACGTTTCAAGGACCTTACCCAGGCACCGAAATTAAACTCAGCTCCAGAGAGTGTGTGAACGGCGTAGTAAAGAAAACACCGGGATGGTGAAAGCTGAGGGTCCTGAGAGCCTGTTCAGTGTCAGTCTAATGACCCTCCCTCATTACCAGCCATTACTACTATTACATCCTCTCTCTCTCTCTCTCTCTTTCTGGCTGCCCCTCCCCTTCCCTGTCCTCCTGTCTCTCTCCTCCTTTCACTTGTTGTCACTTTCTCTTTCCCCTCTATCAGTCTCTTTCTCTAGTCCGACACTGCCTTTCTTTACCCCTTCCATTCTTTCTACCTTCCTCCATCTTATTCTCTCTCTCTCTCTCTCTCTCTCTCTCTCTCTCTCTCTCTCTCTCTCTCTCTCTCCTGACTCCTCAGTGCTTGCCTTTCCATGTTGTGCACTGTTCTCTCTCTCAGATCAGCCTCAGGAGCCCCGCCCCCTCCTTCAGGCCCCATCTGGACTCCACTGGGCTCTGGAGGAATGTGAGTGCGGTGAGGCTCTGGCCGACCAGCGTGTTTGTTTTACGACGTTTCTGCTCCGAACTCAGCAGCCAAGTGCTCCAGCCTTGTCCGGTTCATGCTGAGGTTCAACCTGCAGGGCAGGATCAGGATTTCACCTGCTGTTTACCTGAGAGACTCGCACCTGGGCCTCTATCTGAGCCACCTTTACCTGGGGGTCTTTAGGAGAGACCGTCTGACCTGAGCCTGTACCTGAAACACCTTCACCTGGGTATTTAGGAGAGACCGTCTGACCTGAGCCTGTACCTGAAACACCTTCACCTGGGTCTTTAGGAGAGACCGTCTGACCTGAGCCTGTACCTGAAACACCTTCACCTGGGTCTTTAGGAGAGACCGTCTGACCTGAGCCTGAAACACCTTCACCTGGGTCTTTAGGAGAGACCGTCTGACCTGAGCCTGAAACACCCTCACCTGGGTCTTTAGGAGAGACCGTCTGACCTGAGCCTTTACCTGAAACACCTTCACCTGGGTCTTTAGGAGAGACCGTCTAACCTGAGCCTTTACCTGAAACACCTTTACCTGGGTCTTTAGGAGAGACCGTCTGACCTGAGCCTTTACCTGAAACACCTTCACCTGGTCTTTAGGAGAGACCATCTGACCTGAGCCTGAAACACCTTCACCTGGTCTTTAGGAGAGACCGTCTGACCTGAGCCTTTACCTGAAACACCTTCACCTAGGTCTTTAGGAGAGACCGTCTGACCTGAGCCTGAAACACCCTAACCTGGGTCTTTAGGAGAGACCGCCTGACCTGAGCCTTTACCTGAAACACCTTCACCTGGGTCTTTAGGAGAGACCGCCTGACCTGAGCCTTTATCTGAAACACCTTCACCTGGGTCTTTAGGAGAGACCGTCTAACCTGAGCCTTTACCTGAAACACCTTCACCTGGTCTTTCACATGAAATGCTGTGCTCTGGTGACTTAACAGAAACATTCTCACCTGGGCATTTACCTGAGACACTCTCACCTGGGCCTTTATCTAAGACACTCTCTCACCTGGGCCTTTACCTAAGACACTCCCACCTGGGTCTTTATCTAAGACACTCCCACCTGGGCCTTTACCTAAGACACCCTTACCTGGGCCTTTATCTAAGACACCCTTACCTGGGCCTTTACATAAGACACTCCCACCTGGGCCTTTACCTAAAACACTGTAAGGGTAAAGCTAGAAATGCTGTGGACCAATGACAGGGGACAGGGGACGTCAAGCCACAAGTCTGGTTCCCTCCCTCCAGTAAAGACCCCTAGCATTTGAGATTTGGCTAAGGTCAGCACAGCTGAAGTGCCACTGTGATCACTGTATTGTCCAGGCCAGGTAAGTATAGACCAGGTGTTCAGGTGGGACATAACCATAGGTGTCCCTTTTTCACTAGACGCTACCAAGCTTGGAGGACAGGGTCTATTAACAGAGGGGCAGGGAGGACCGTCCTTCCCTCCGAGAGAGAGGGGAGAGTTGTGATATCTTGGACTGCCTGAGGATGGCTGTGGCATCACCTGGGATCAAACTTGTGAACTCACGGCGATAGAGCCAACAGTTACACAGACGATGCTTAGCTAGTCACGCCATTGTGAAGTCTGAGGTTGCTTTGCAGACACATGGTGCACAGAGTTACTGAAGACAGAGTGAGAGGATGGAGGACAGTCCCAGTGTCCTAGGAAAACCTGGCTACCGCGTTGGGATACAGTCCTCTGGAGCGTACCACAGACTCTGTAACTCTGTAACAGTGCTGTAACTGCTGGTCCTGCCGTTTGAAGTTCCCGTCCCGAGTGACATTTCCTTCCAGTTTCTAACAGACTCATGGAAAATCATGCCGGCTGTGTTACGCAGGACGTGCGTGTGGGTGAACAGCGGAATGGTTTGTCAGAGCCGGCTGTGCTGCCACTGTTGGGTCATTAGAGTGATTTCAGCAGTTAGAGATGTGCGGGACTCGAGGCGTGTGAAATAGCGAGAGCATGACGGGCTGTCTGCACTACACACATACAAACAGCTCAGACAGGAAGGGTCACATGACAGCTCCGGGTGAGTGACACACACAGGAAGTGACCCACGCTGAGGTCATGGGTGCCCTCTGACCTCTGAGTCACAGCACACTGACATGTCCACGGCATTACTCACACCAGGGCACTCCAGCCGCACGATACAGACAGAACCCCACCATACTGCGGTTACATAACTGCACACTGCGTTCACAGCACATATAATAATCACCGTTATTTACAGAACCGAGTAATTCATACGGGATTCTGGAAAAATCATAGCGGATTCTGAATAGTTCATACTGGATACTGACAAATTCATACTGGATACTGACCAATTCATAGTGGATACTGACAAATTCATACTGGACACTGACAAATTCATACTGGACACTGACAAATTCGTAGTGGGCACTGGCAAATTCATACTGGATAATGACAAATTCATACTGGATACTGACTGATTCATACTGGACACTGACAAATTTGTAGTGGACACTGACTAATTCATACTGGACACTGACAAATTCATAGTAGATACTGACAAATTCATAGTGGATACTGACAAATTCATAGTAGATACTAACAATTTATAGTGGATACTGACAAATTCATACTGGACACTGACAAATTCGTAGTGGGCACTGGCAAATTCATACTGGATAATGACAAATTCATACTGGATGCTGACTGATTCATACTGGACACTGACTAATTCATACTGGATACTGACAAATTCATAGTGGATACTGACAAATTCATAGTAGATACTAACAATTTATAGTGGATACTGACAAATTCATACTGGATACTGACAAATTCATAGTAGATACTGACAAATTCATAGTGGATACTGACAAATTCATACTGGATACTGACAAATTCATAGTGGACACTGACAAATTCATACTGGATACTGACAAATTCATACTGGATACTGGCAAAATTCATACTGGATACTGACAAATTCATAGTGGATACCGACAAATTCATACTGGATACTGACAATTCATAGTGGACACTGACAAATTCATAGTGGATACTGACAAATTCATAGTGGATACTGACAAATTCATAGTGGACACTGACAAATTCATAGTGGACACTGACAAATTCATACTGGATATTGAAAAATTCATACTGGATTCTGAAAGATTCATAGGGAATTCTGACTACTTCATGGTGGATACTGAAAAATCATACAGGATACTGAATAATTCATACTGGATACTGACAAATTCATAGTGGACACGGACAAATTCATACTGGATACTGACAAATTCATACTGGATACTGACAAATTCATACTGGATACTGACAAATTCATAGTGGACACGGACAAATTCATACTGGATACTGACAAATTCATACTGGATACTGACAAATTCATAGTGGATACCGACAAATTCATACTGGATACTGACAAATTCATAGTGGACACTGACAAATTCATAGTGGATACTGACAAATTCATAGTGGATACTGACAAATTCATACTGGATTCTAAAGGATTCATAGGGAATTCTGACTACTTCATGGTGGATACTGAAAAATCATACAGGATACTGAATAATTCATACTGGATATTTTACAGCACACAGCAGTAATTTACAGTGGAGAGTGAATAGGAAGGAGTCTGCAGTTTAAGGGGTTAGGAGTGCCTGGTGTGTGTGGTGTGCAGCGTGTGTGTTTGTGTGTCGGAGGTGACCGTGCGAGGTGGTGCGGTCATGGAGCAGAGGATTGTGGGTAAGAGGTTTAACTCTGCTGGAGTGGGTGACTGGCACTGTGGGGCCGTGCGAGGCCCGCATGACTCCACATCTCACACCATGGCACTGAGCTCTGGCTACCAGCTCCCAGCATGCACTGTAGCAACAGGGCACGACCCAGTACATTCACGCGTTAGAGCAGGAGCTCGCACGGGGTTCCAATGTAGCCATGACATGCTTGGAGCTACATAGCTAATGAAGCTAACAAGTACTGAAAAGCTTATAACCCACCAATTAGCATAGCGCTAACTGAAACCATGTGGAGCTGATCTCTGATAGACAGTAGGACTGTACTGCAGAGCATTTCAGCCATCTCAGACCACACTTCACCTGAACACTGGCATGACCAAGGACTGCAGGAGGTCCTGGGGGTCCGGAACCCACAATGTAACCCATTGGATGCTCTGTCTTAAAGTAATGCCATTATGTCTAGAAACAGAGGGCAGTGGTATAGTCCACCCCCAAGAACCCCAAGACACTGGCATACTCCTGCACTGGGAACCCCGGGGCACCTGCGTACCCCAGCCCTGAGAACGCCAGGGCGCCTGCATGCCCCAGTCCCAGGAGCCCCAGGGCACGAGTATACTCCAGCCCCAGGAACCCTAGGGCACTGGCATACTCCTGCACTGGGAACCCCGGGGCACCTGCATACCCCAGCCCTGAGAACACCAGGGCACCTGCATACCCCAGCCCTGAGAACACCAGGGCACCTGCGTACCCCAGCCCTGAGAACCCGGGGCACCTGCATACCCCAGCCCTGAGAACCCGGGGCACCTGCATACCCCAGCCCTGAGAACCCCGGGGCACCTGCGTACCCCAGTCCCAGGAGCCCCAGGGCACGAGTATACTCCAGCCCCAGGAACCCTAGGGCACTGGCATACTCCTGCCCTGAGAATATGTCACTCATTGGTTCATCACTCTGGCCAATCGCCGTCAAGAAACAACAAGAATTCCCTATTCAGGACAGGGAAACATGGAAAGGTCATGGAAAGGTCATTCCACAGGTGTGTAAGAGACGTACCAAACAGGTGTACTGAGACTACGCCCACTCACTAGCTTAATCCTTCTGGGTCACTGGAGGTGCTGGAACCTATCCCAGCGTTCAGTGCCTGGAACTGATCAGAATCCCCTCCAGGATTTTACACAGGGAGTTATCAGAAACACTGACATCTCTAAAATCAGGACAAGCCAGTGGCCCTGAGGAACACGACTCCTGAACTCTGGAATACCGGGCTGATCTCCACAGCGCACAGGCGTGATGATAAACCCACTACTGAGGCGTCTGGGTAAGCGGTGATATGGAACTCTCCCAAGTGGTGTAGGAGGAGACGTCTACACCTTCAACTATATAACACAAGGGTGCAGTAAAACTGGCAACAAGAGGACCGACTACCTCCGGCAGGATCGGAGTGGTGTGAGACAAGGTGGAGGTGTGAGACAAGGTGGAGGTGTGAGACAAGGTGGAGGTGTGAGACAAGGTGGAGGTGTGAAACAGGGTCGGGGTGTGAGAGAGCGTCCTGGTGTGCATGGTGCAGCACAGTCACTGAGAGAGAGAGAGAGAGAGAGAGAGAGAGAGAGAGAGAGAGGGAGAGAGAGGGAGAGAGGGAGAGAGCTACACAGTCACTGAGAGAGAGAGAGAGAGAGAGAGAGAGCAGCACAGTCACTGAGAGGAAGAGAGAGAGAGCAGCACAGTCACTGAGAGGGAGAGAGAGAGAGAGAGAGAGAGAGAGAGAGAGAGAGAGCAGCACAGTCACTGAGAGGAAGAGAGAGAGAGCAGCACAGTCACTGAGAGCTGAGAGGAAGAGAGAGAGAGAGAGAGAGAGAGCAGCACAGTCACTGAGAGGAAGAGAGAGAGAGCAGCACAGTCACTGAGAGCTGAGAGAGAGAGAGAGAGAGAGAGAGAGAGAGAGGGAGAGAGAGAGACAGAGAGAGAGAGAAGGGAGAGATGGAGAGAGAGAGAGAGAGAGAGAGGGAGAGAGAGAGAGAGAGAGAGAGAGAGAGAGAGAGGGAGAGAGAGAGACAGCTTCCTCCAAGGCTGAGCGGAAAGAAGGGGGGACCCTGAGTGACCCAGGGTTAGATGCCTGAGAGACCCTGCTCCCTCCTGTGGTCTTTCTCCTTCCTGCCCTTAGGGGGAGTTTATCAGTCTCCTCCTGAAACCTTTACCCAGAGTGGACACACTCAGACCAGCACCACCCACACTAACACCACCACCGCGTCAGGGTCACTGCAGTGCTGAGAATGATCCACTCACACCAGCACCACCCACACTAACACACCACCACCACGTCAGTGTCACTGCAGTGCTGAGAATGATCCACTCACACCAGCACCACCCACACTAACACACCACCACCACGTCAGTGTCACTGCAGTGCTGAGAATGATCCACTCACACCAGCACCACCCACACTAACACACCACCACCACGTCAGGGTCACTGCAGTGCTGAGAATGATCCACTCACACCAGCACCACCCACACTAACACACCACCACCACGTCAGGGTCACTGCAGTGCTGAGAATGATCCACTCACACCAGCACCACCCACACTAACACCACCACCACGTCAGTGTCACTGCAGTGCGGGGAATGATCCACCACCCACACCATACCTGCTCTGTGGGGGTCCTGTGGGGGTCCTGACCATTGAAGAACAGGGTAATACAGTACACAGAGAAACAGATGGACTACAGTCTGGACCTGTACACCTACAGAGTGTCCTGTATGGTCAGTGGAGCTGGTGGAGTGGACAGTGGGTGTACCTAATATTCTGGCATGTACCGGAAGTCTAGCAACACAGCAACATCAGCGACCCCCACGGACTGCTGGCCCATCAGCACTTTGGAAGCTTGTCCAGGAGACCCATCACATAACCACCACTTCCAGAGGAACGGTCACCACGAGAACTCCGGGGAGTACAAGCTACCTGCTCTGGATGGGCCGGAGACCACTGGACATTAGCCTCACCACCACGGCGGCAGGGAGTCTACCGCTCGAGCAAGCCTCTCATGGGTGAGGAGAGGAGACCCCGTCCAGGATGTCCCACATGATGAAGCCGGTCCAACACAAAGGAGACGCACTGGAGACACCGCTAGCACAGCAGTAGCACCAACCTAGCCATGCTAACCTCGGCTAGACACAACAGCCTAGCAGCGCTTGTCCTGCTCTGTGGTGCTGCCTGCCATCTCTAGCGTACGATGGAGGTCTCTGATGTTGGCCCCGCCTATGAGGTGGGCTTGACGAGGACCTCAACAAACCAAAGCAGAACAGAAGCCCGTCATGGCTAAAGGTTCCCACAGCTCTAGATCCCAGATTCAGGGACCTCGAGTGAGAGGAGAGGGAGGAGGTGTGGCAGAAGCTGAGTGGGATGCTGAAGGATGGATGACCTGCACCACAGCCCTCCAGAGAGGAAACGGAAACAGAGCCACCAAAGAGGAAGACGGCCCTCCTACCGATGGGGTCCGAGTGCGCCGCAGACCAAACACCAGCCAGGTACCGGTGTCGGCACAGAGGCATGTCCGCGACATGAGGGAGAGGGAGGTGAGAGAGCGGCGGCAGCGGCGGGAGCCAGCGCGGGGTTATTTCCAGTAGCTGCTGAGAGATTAGGGGGTATTTCTCTCAGCGTGTGGGAGCGGCAGAGACATTCCTGCAGCCCGGCCCGGGCCTAATCCACTCCAGTAAGTCAGATCTGTGTGCGAGGGATTTTACAGCAGGCTACGCTCGGACAGTTTAGTGCTGCTCCGGCCCACACCGACCGCACCAGGCGCTCACGGCCCAGTCAGGTGTCCCACGTGAGCGGCTACAAGGGGACGTGTCTGCAGGCCGTCCGCCAGAACATCTGTAGGCTTCCTAAAGGAGGGAAATGTAATGTACCCAGCTTCCCCCTCTAGCCTCAACCGCAGCCCATCAGCCAAGGCCTGTTCGGCGTTTGACATGTCTAGGTTCTATGGCTGTGGCACAGGAGCTACCAGGCTAACGTAGCTAGGACGTAATGGAAGCTAACACCAGACCAGCTAGCATGCCTGCATCACTCCTCCACCATAGCTGTTCAGGAAGCTCTAATAGGTGGGGCTGACTGTTATCTATGAACAGATGGCCCAGACCAGTGGTCTCTAGCTTTAGCGCCAGGAGTGATCAGGAGCGTGGTCTGCTCCTACAGCAGCTCGTCAGTCCGAGCTAGCGGCGCAGGAGCCATCGGCGTCTGGAACCGCAGGCTTTCTGCAGGCTTATGGTTTCTCAGTCATCTAATCTTGGCTCCATTTCCTGGTCGCTCGGTGCCCCCTCCTTCTTTCTGCTTAGCTCTGGGAGGAAATTGGGCTGCGGTGTGGTCAATGGAAAACACACAACATGGCAACACCGCTAATTAACGTCATACTCATCAATCCCTGCCCAGGGAAACCCAAAAAAAGGGAAAGAAGTGAATTCCATACTGGCTTTCCTGTTTTTGACGGCTGTTCCCTCGTCCTGCGATGCTAGTGCCCGCTAGCCTCCGGGCGCCACCCGCCCACGCATCGTGCGCTGACGGGGCAAGGGCAGGAGCCGCCCTCTCTTAAAAAAAAAAAAAAAAGGAGAAATAAAAAAACCTCTCTCCAAACTGCGGTCAGGGCAACAACACTGCAGCAGCAGCTCCAAAGCCCTGCAGAGCCGGGCGTGCCAAACGCAGTTTAAAGACATTCCCCACGGCAGTAATACCATATAATCAGGCTCCAGGCTCGCCTCTCGGCCGGCCGCGCTCCCTCGCCCTGTCAGGACCGGCTGTGGGCTCGAACGGGCCGGAGAACGAGGGGTGGGGGGGTGATTAAAACACCACGCCGCATGGCGTTCGGGATGAACGACGGGGCCGTCGCTAAAGCCACATTAATCAGCAGAGGGACGAATGAACATGCTGGACGGGACTCCAGGAGGACATGTCCTCTCGGTGACACCAGGACTCACTCTTAATATGGCCCTCCTGAAGCTCTAAGGCTGGTACCGCGTGATGCCAGAGGTCGGCATGGACTCGCAGGTCGTCCTGTGGCTCATTCCCTAAGGACAGTACACCACAATGACGTCAAATTTGATTATCGGCTAGTTTAGCGATAGCTTAGCCGCTAGTCTCCTGGCCGGGATTCCAGACTGTCCAGTCTCTGTCTTGCTGGGTAGGACGGTCCTCCCTCTCCTCCCGTCTGTTAGCTGAGGTACCAGGATTTGGGCCGTTACGCACAGAACACCTAGCCTGTGTGGAGAGGCTAGATGTGGCCATGTGGCTACGTGTGGCTAGCTGGTTTTCCCGTTCATGCGTGACCCTTAGCTGGGTCGGGATGACTGCGTTGGGAACTCCAGGATCTCTCCAGCTCTGAAGACTCTGAGTGACCTGACCCTGCGGCCTCTACTGACTTCTAGCCGTGGCCGTAGAGGTCATCAGTCCTCCACTGGCTGGTACTGGAGCTGCTAATACCGGGCTCCACAGTTCAGCTGAGACAACCAGCGGTCAAACATCTGCAGCAGCGCCCAAGCGGACACACCCACTCTTATCTCCGGCACCAGTCTTAAAACCCAGCGAGCCTCTACCCTGCAGGGTTTTCCTGTGAGCCACGGCCAAAACCATCACCATCAAAAGCACCATGGTGGAGCCTGAGAGCACGAGTGACCACAGCTGGCACTGGACAGAGCTATTCCTCCTTTCTTTTCCTCCTTCTTCCTCTCCCGGCTGAGTATTTACCCGGAGTTCAGAGCGCATATCTGTATGAGCTGCTGTTTCCCACTGTCCTTGGGTTACAGAAAGCAGCAGAAGGTGCTGAGTGAGGAGTCAGCCACACTGGCAGTAATGGACGCTCCCCCTAGTGGACGCTGCCGGAGCCGCAAGCGTGTTAAAGCACTCAACTGGCTTTTGGTTCCTCCTGAACTGCACCAGCACTGGCAGACGAAGGAGGTTCTCTGAAGCGTCTGGATCATAATCGCCCAAAGTTACATTCATCACACCAAAGTTCCAGAATCTTCTAAAAGGTTCTACCACACTGGTTCATTTAGCCTGTCTGCACATTTATAGGCAATGGCCAGCATCTACAAGGGGGGATTCCACTGATTCGATTATTGCACAATTATGATTAAGAGAACCTTACTGAGTCAGATCTGTTACCAGTGGTGGTGAAGGTAACCAGACGTCCCCCTCTAAAAGCTCCCTCACAGGAAGTTCCTACAGGAGGTGGTTCTGAATACGCTGCCTGATGTCTGAGACGCTGTTTATGATAGTGTGGAGAAGATCTCAGCCTTAAACTCCATTCATGGTGGAGGGATACATGCTGCAGGGCGCTGTGAGGTCAAATAGTCCCCCAAAGAGACTCATCAACATTCCATATACACTCAGAAGACACATGTAGGTTCACTGGTGGTTCTAGATAGTAAATACTATGTGTATTCTAGACATAAAGAACCCCCTTTTTCTTTATGCCCTCCAGGTCAGGTGGACCAGACCACATGCTAACATGCTAACACGCTAATATTCAGAGTTTAGCACTCATTGTGTGTCTACTGCACGTAAAGTTTTTTGTGAATGGGGTGTGAATATTTTTTCACGGCAGGTGGTCTGAACCCTCCACTTTCTCACCGCATAGCTCGCTAGCAGCCCAACAGCAGTCCCACATAGAGAGACGAGCCCTGGTTCATCTGGTAACTGGTGGAATGGCCACTACGGGGCACTGTGGAAGGGGGCTAACTGGAGTTTACTGGAGGGACTTACGCTACACGGCAGGCCTGTTGTCTGTTGGACAGGTGGTGACGAGCGCACCAGCGCCCCCTACTGCCCAGCTAGCTGTCCTTTTGGTTTAGACATTTCCCCCTTAGTTTGTTCCCATCCTACGAAGTCCACCCACATTCAGCCCAGAAGTTCTCAGGTCCCCTGACGTCCTCGTGACGACGCTCGCGTGTGTGTGTGCATATACGGGGTGAATGTCATGGCGGTTTTTGTGTTGGAATTCTGGACCATCCTGAGGGAAATCTCTGGGAGCGCTGAAGCCGTCCTCTGTAGGACACAGACACAGGCGGAGTGGTGAAATTCCTATGGAGTGGAGAGCTCCAGCGGCAGAGCAGCAGTATATCACTCATCTGCTGTAGAGGAGCGCAGGTATTTAAGCCCAGCTGAAAGCGCTAAAGCCCGAGGACATGCTGACGGCTCAGGACTCAGACTGAGTGGGAGTGATTGATTAGCGTTAGCGCTAACACTAGCGTTTCTGCAGGCAATTATGACTCAGGTGGCTGTAAACATTAGACAGAGGAGTGGAGCGATGAAGTAACTCACTTTGCTGAGCGTAAACACCAAACACGCATGTAGGCACCGGCGCTAACCCGGTTAAAACGCCCTATCACTGCAGGTCTGGTTCCTGACTTCGGCTGAACTCCAGCCTCCACATGGATTTGTTCAGTTACACCATCCGATCTAACTGAACGAAGGACTGATTAGATAAGGTGGCAGGTACTGGATGATAAATACAAACACTGCTGGGATTTGGTGAAGGGAAATCTGGAAATGGTTAAGCTAGCACACTAACACCCACACAGTCAACACACACTGTATTAATGTTATATGGGTGTATCTGAATATTAAACCTGTGCTAAATCAGATTTGATGTTGGGAAACTAGAAAACAAGGATCTGAAAGGTACATGTTTTGGATTTTATGGCACGTTTTACCCAAATGTTAGCAGTAAGCAGAAATATGTACGCACTGCTCTAATGAAAGGACAGTTGATGAATGTTCAGTTGTATGACTTATCCAATCACATGTTTTGGGTGAGTCATATTTGTGGATCCTGGTCTAACTGAAAGGGGTTTGCTCATAAAGGCTAATGCAACTAGGGATTACAAATGCTTAGTCATCACACTGTTTCATAACATGTATTACCAGTGTTTTGGTAAAACAGCAACACAAACAAACTTATTGGAATAGTGTAGCATAGTATAGCACAGTATAGTGTGGTATAGTTTATATTGCTGTAGTATAGTATAACAGAGTATAGTGTGGTACAGTATAGGTTGTTGTAGTATAGTATAGTATATATTTTGTAGTATAGTATAGTATAGTATAGTATAGTATAGTATAGTATAGTATAGTATAGATTGCTGTAGTATAGTGTGGTATAGTATAGATCGCTGTAGTTTAGTATAGTTCAGTATAGTGCTTTATAGTATAGATTTCTGTAGTATAGTATAGTACAGTATAGTGTGGTATAGTATAGATTGCTGTAGTACAGTATAGTACCGTACAGTGTGGTATAGTATAGATTGCTGTAATATAGTATAGAATAGTACAGTATAATGTAGTATAGTACTGATTGCTATAGTATAGTATAGTATAGTATAGTATAGTATAGTATAGTATAGATTGCTGTAGTATAGTGTGGTATAGTATAGATCGCTGTAGTTTAGTATAGTTCAGTTTAGTGCTTTATAGTATAGATTTCTGTAGTATAGTATAGTATAGTGTAGCATAGTATAGATTACTGTAGTACAGTATAGCACAGTATAGTGTGGTATAGTATATATTGCTGTAGTATAGTATAACAGAGTATAGTGTGGTACAGTATAGGTTGTTGTAGTATAGTATAGTATATATTTTATGTAGTATAGTATAGTATAGTGTGGTATAGTATAGTGTGGTATAGTATAGTATAGTATAGTGTAGTATAGTATAGTATAGTGTGGTATAATATAGTATAGTATAGTATAGTATAGTATAGTATAGTATAGTATAGATGTTTTAGTAAAGTATAGTATAGTATAGATGTTTTAGTAAAGTATAGTATAGTATAGATTGCTGTAGTAAAGTCTAGTATAGTATCTCATCACAGTATCATCATTCATCCCTGGCAAGCACCACTGTAGGACCACCGCTGACCACTGAAAACCCCTCTCTATAGCTCCCCCTTGCTGGTGTACTGTGAGATACTGCACTGGTAAACACATGGCCTGTTTGGAAGGTGGGGCTCTGAGGACCGGGTTGGGAAACTCTCTGGTCGGTGGTCAGTTTCATCATCAGTGGTCATAACAGAGCTGCTCTTGTCTGGAGATCCTCAGGTGGTGGGCGGTCGGCTCATGCTCGGCTCTCATGCTCGGCTCTCAGCAGTGTAGTTCCCTGGTTAAGTGTGGTGCCGTGTTTTAATTGGTTTATGTGTTTACGTTGGCAGCAGCTCAGAGCCGGCTCGATAACATATCTCCCTGTTATCTGGATTCTGTTTGCTCACATACACTTTATTTGATCTATTGTTCAGCACTTTGGCCAGGGCTTGTAGGTTTCAATGGGCTTGATGAATAAAAGGACCGGACTGTGGAGCTAACAGAGCAGGTCCAGACCGATACAGTTCAGTTGTCCTAGTATTTTCCCAACAGATTTCCAAATCTGTCATATTAACTAAGTAACAGCGTTAATGGCCTCAGAGCCGGCCTACACTTACACGCCTGCCAGAGACCTTACACGGCACCGCACGACACGTACCAGCAGGTTTATTAGATTACGCTTAGCCGAGATTTCAGTTTCCCATCAATCCCAGAGACTCCTAGTCCAGCAGACGCTCCAGCTCTAATCCCTGCATCACTTTTTCTCCTCTCTCAGCTCAGGAATGTTTCGGTAATGACATCGCTCATTTTCCCCTTTGCCCAGTCTCAGTCCCACCCAGCCTGGCCTCAGCCTACAGGGGCACCTGCCGTCTCGGCGCGGAGCGCACGCGGCTGGGGGAAAACCGAGCTCTCGCATTCTTGTGGCGGGAATGACGATCCGAGCAGCTTGATTTGGCCAGCGTTCCCGTAACACCCTCGGAAGTGCGGCTGGCGGACCAGAGCAGGCCGTGTTTATGTCTCACTTATCGTTGCTGACCACGTATCTCCTAACGGCACCAGTAAGACCAGCCTCAAAGAGGACTTCAACACCCGTCTCAGGCATTCAGAGTGGGTTTGAGAGTGGGTCCTCCATAGTGGTGGTGGTGGTGGGAACCAGGGGTCTCCATGTCTACAACACACATATGGACAGTGAACCTACATGTTTCAGCCCTGGGGCTTTTCCCAGTGGACGTCTGGTTACCTTCACCACCACTGTGAACAGCTCTACCTCCATCCCAGCACACCAGCGTTCGTGAAGTGTAAGGGGGAAGCTCGCTCTTCTGCAAGGGGCAATGGGCAGCAGCCCGGCGATCGCTTTTACAAGCAAGCGCACGGGGCCCCGTCCCAATCCAGCCCATAAAACACTAGACTTCCTGTCGAGGCGCACTCAGCCTTAATTGGGATTTAATTAGGTGAGCCCACTGGCGGCCGCCTGGAGTTACGCCAGTCCTGGCTCCCTGTATACGGCCTTGCCAAGTCCACTTCACTCACACCTCCGGTACCTGATTGAGCCCAAGCCACTCAAGATAACATTCACTGAGAAACAGTTCAATCAAACTCAGGAGAAGGCCTCAGACGGGGCCAAGGCGAAGGCGCTGTCGAGCAAAGCGTCGACCACATCAACACCCGAGTCCCAGAGCTCGTTACGCGAGATAAGGGCGAGCGTGCATAATGCAAGGGACACTTACACCACTAACGCGCTTCCGACGGCTTGTTTTCGTGACCCGGCCGCGAGGAAGTGCAGGTAGTCTCTGCCACGGGAGACGGAGCGGCTGAAACAAGTGCTCAGGAACAATGGGCATGCTGGTGACTAATGGGACGTGAGGGATCGCGCTCTTGACACCGCATACCTGCTCGGAGAACAACAACAAGCCACTGCAATCAAAAATCACTTCCAGCCATTCAAAGCACCCATCTCGCGGAGTTCAAAGACAACGGCTGTAATTCTTCACGCAGAGCTGCCGATCCCACCCAAGGTAATGCGATCCAGAAGCAGATTCGGAGAGCGAAACAGATCCGGGAAGGGAGGAAAGAAGGGAGAAGAAGCCAGAACAGCCAAACCCCAATCTCTGGCCCGACCAACCACTTTTACAGCTTCATCATGTTTCCACCGGCCCTTAGGGAACCACTCCTTCAGCGTGGCCTCAACTGGCCCCCAGAAAACCTCACATCTCAGAGAGAATACCTCCAGCAGATAACACCAGATAACATCTCACGCCGCACCCTGGCCCCCCCCCCACACCCCGTATCAGCCAGAGGCACCACATGACACAATATTGTGGGATGCGCCGCACATCTTTTGTTCCCCCGACCAGACCTGTCAGCGGAAGTCCTTTAGCCACCTGAGGCAACCCCGGCCGCCGGTGCGCCGCTGGTGCTGGGATATACGTAACCAGAGACTGACCCTCAAGGGTTCCTCAGGGAAGGCTTACGAAGATGGACAGCAACATTCAGCCAGGAGTTCCTGCTGGTGTGTTCCACCAGGGTTCCTCAGTGGAGGCTTAACGGAACCCTCCTACCATTCGGTTCTTCCCAACCTTCACGCAACAAACGATCAACCAGCCTTCACGTCTACAATGCAAATACGAGATTGTTTCGTAACTGGACAGTAGTGAGGCGCGATGGCGAAACGCACACTAGGACGGTTTCTGAAATGGTTCTCCACTGTGCTGTTCTTTCAGGCTGACGGGTTAAGGCCCCGCATGGCGCTTCCCTATACTATAGTCGATAGTGAGCCTCCTGCCTAGGGGTGCCAGGCTGAAGCTCCTCCGAGGCTTCCAAGCCCCCTAATGGTTCTACCCTGAGGTCCCCCCCCCCCAGTGGGAGCAGACTTGTCTGAAGGAGCGCCGGGAGGTCTGCTCCTCCTGAGGTGTGTTGGCATGTCAGGAGTAAACCTCCGCACAGAGGCGGAGAAACAGAGGAGCGGCCGACGCGAGCTCTGCTGGGGAGTGACAACGTGGAGGCGCGTGCACGGGGCGGACTGCACGGTGGTCTTTCACCTATCAACCCTGTCGCTCGCTTGATCGCTGGGAATGCCGAACCGCGTGCCTGTCCTGCCAACGAGGCCCGTATAGCCCCCCTCAAAAACGACACGCCAAAACCGGGCTCTACGCTAAAAAACTGCGAGGAGCGGTCATTCTTGACCCCCTTTTCCATGTTCCCGGACTCCAGCTGCTCCATCCACCTGGGCTCTGTAAAGCTCGGAACCGGGGGGCGCTCACCGAGCTCCCCCTTTAAGCCCGCCGCGCTCGCCCTCGCGCTCCTCAGCCTCGCGCCTCTCCAAAACAACAGCCGTGAAGTTAAGCGCCTAATCAACACCTGCACCCCTCACAACGACCTGAGTAGAGAACAGGGAGAGCACTTACCCGAAGGTAAGCCGAGGTTGAAAGCGTGGTGGGCAGGCTCGCAACAGGACACCAATAAAGATAGTGGACCGGTATCCATCCCAGGGCTCCGTGTCCATCCCAGCATCCTTCACAGCAAAAGTTCCAGACCAGATCATCTCTCCCCTACTGGAGAACCGCGAGAGAGTGAGAGAGAGGGAGGAGAGAAAGAGACTTATAGAGCAGGAGGAGGAGGAGAGAGAGGAGAGAGAGAGAGAAGAGGAGGGAGCGGCAGCTTCCTCCCTATAGAGAGAGAGGAGAGAAAGAGCAGAGAGTCGAGCGTGAGAGAGAGAGAGAGAGTATAGTAAATACAAGAGTAAAAACAAAAGAAAAGGTGTAACCAAAAGCAGAACGATTGTAAAAAGAGAGATTAAAGAGCAAAAGGAAAATAAAAAAGAGTGAATGAGAGACAGAGGGGGGTGGTGAAGACAGCATACACTACACATGAAGGGGTATAAACTAACAGAAACAACAACAAAGGACACACAGAGAAAGAAGAAACAGGCAGCACACTGTCTGTCAATAGAGATTTCATATGTCACTGTTATAAAGAGATTCATATGTCTTGTTATAGAGTTTTCATATGTTATGTTATAAAGAGTTTCATATGTCCTTGTATAGAGTCTCATAGTGTCTGTTTATATAGTTTCAAAATGTCTGTTTATAGAGATTATTATATGTCTGTTATAGAGATTTCATAGGTCTGTTATATCAAGAGTTTTTCATATGACTGTTTATTAAAGAGCCGTTCATATGTATGTGTATATAGAGAGTTTTCATATGGTCTGTCTATACAAGTTGTTTCAATATGTCTGTTATAGAGTTTTATATGACTGTTATAAAGTTTCATATGTCTGTTATAGAGTTTCATATGTCTGTTATAGTTTCATATGTCTGTTATAAAGAGTTTCATATGTCTGCTATAGTTTCATATGTCTGTTATAAAGAGTTTCATATGTCTGTTATAGAGTTTCATATGTCTGCTATAGTTTCATATGTCTGTTATAAAGAGTTTCATATGTCTGTTATAAAGAGTTTCATATGTCTGCTATAGTTTCATATGTCTGTTATAAAGAGTTTCATATGTCTGTTATAGAGTTTCATATGTCTGTTATAAAGAGTTTCATATGTCTGTTATAAAGAGTTTCATATGTCTGCTATAGAGTTCCATATGTCTGTTATAGAGTTTCATATGTCTGTTATAGAGTTTCATATGTCTGTTATAAAGAGTTTCATATGTCTGTTATAGAGTTCCATATGTCTGTTATAGAGTTTCATATGTCTGTTATAAATAGTTCTTCTATGTCTGTTATAAAGAAGTTATCATATGGCTGTTTAATAGATGGTCATATGTTCTTGATAT
>JAMWET010004365.1:0-10000 GCA_024036415.1 Prochilodus magdalenae
CGACCCCCTCTCTCGCTCACGACATACAGCGTGCATGCGCTCAGTGCAGGCACTCAAAGTGCCCGTTACACCGCCATCTGTAACGGGTCCCGCAGGAGGTGTTCCCGACTGGACAGTGCCAGGGTAAATTCTTCTTCTCTGTATATTTCCTTTAGTGTCTGCTTACTCGTCCCACAGTTTCCAACACCATTCCAACTGATGGTTGGTCCAACCTACACTCGTCTGTTCCTCCCATAGACTCCCATTCATTTTCACCCCATTCAAATCCTATTGTCTCCTTTAACCTACACGATCGTGCTAATAAAGTTCCCAGTCCTAACCCTTTTACACCCTACGGTTTGGTCTGAGAATGAGAGGAGCTGTTGACTAACCTGGACAGTGAAGTGTTCTGATGTGTGTGTGTGTGTGTGTGTGTGTGAGTGTGTGTGTTGACTAGCCCGGTCAGTGAAGTGTTCTGATGTGTGTACCGTGTTATGAAGGCTAGAGGTAGCTAGCGTGTTACATAGCTCGGTGTTCTAGACGTGTCAGTTACAGCATGGCCCTTGTCTGAAGTCCAGTCGTGATGAAGCCCGGTAACCGGTGAAGCCCGTGCAGTAGAACCGCAGACTGCTGTGGACAGGGTCCAGGCCTGGGCTCTGCTGTAAAGGGTTCCTCTGTGATTTCCAGCACGGCTGCGTGTATGTGTTGGTTCAGAGCCGCGGCTGGCCGGGCTGATTGGAGATCGTGTTGTTTGAGGCTGATAAATGGAAGAGTGGACGCCGTGTGTGTGTGTGTGTGTGCGATGTGTGTGTGCGATGTGTATGCGTGTGTGTGCGGTGTGTGCGGTGTGTGTGTGTCTCCAGGCAATTTTCCCATCTGAGCTGCTTGGATGTGGAGCCAAGATGTTGGGGGGCGGGGAAGTCGGGAGGGGGTGTTTTTGATGGCCCACTACCACTGGCTTCCTACAAATGTATCTGAAACAACAACAGAGTGTGTGTGTGTGAGTGTGTGTGTGTGTGTGTGTGTGTGTGTGTGTGTGTCTGTGTGAGTGTGTGTGTGTGTGTGTGTGTGACTGTGTGTGTGTGAGTGTCTGTGTGTGAGTGTGTCTGTGTGTGAGTGTGTGTGTGTATATGAGTGTGCATGTGTGAGTATGTGTGTGTGAGTGTGTGTGGGTGTGTGTCTGTGTGTGTGAGTGTGTGTGTGTGTGTGTGTGTGTGTGTGTGTCTGTGTGTGAGTGTGTGTGTGTGTGTGTGTGTGTGTGTGTGTGTGAGTGTGTGTGTGTGTGTGTGTGTGTGTGTGTGTGTGTGAGTGTGTTCAGCTGTGTTCAGTGTGGAACATAGAGCTAAACGGTGGCTAAACGTTCCCGGTAACTGTTGATCCATTGACTTGGAGGAATTTTATCCCATAGCTCCATGCTCTGGGATGGTGGTGGTGGGTGATGCACACTTCCTGTTCTTACTTCCTGTTCCTATTGGATTGAGATCAAGACATTGGCCATTCCAGAACATTAATGTTATTCTCCCGGAACGGTTCTTTGGTAGAACCACTATGCCTAGGGTGTCCTAATGTTCTCCTTTACAATGTGCTGGTATCATTCAGAATTCATTGTTCTATCAGTGATGGTGAGCCGGCCTGGCCCTTATGCAGATAAACAGGCCTATGATACTACCACCACCATGTTTCACAGAGGGGGGTGAGGTTCTTATGCTGGAATGCAGACGGGCAGCAAAGCTGGAGAGCCCAAAGACTGGACAGCCCCTTGCAGCCCTGTCATGACCCCCGTTCTTGTTCAGTGTTCTCCTGATGGTGAACATTAGCATTAGCATCAGCATTCTGCTGACTGCATGACCATGTGTTTGATTGTATACATCTGTTTGCGGGGGATGTGGCTGAAGGGGCTGTCCACATACTTTTGGGATATAATCTTTGTGGTGTTCCGATCTTGCTGAAAGAGAAGCCCGTTTTGATGGAAACCTTTAAGGAGATGATTCAGTTCGTCTGTAAATGATGATTTAAAGGCAGGTGTCGTGGCGAGACCACTCCCTCCTACACTGTGGCTTTGGAGCGTTGGGAAACGCGCTCCACAGAGAATAAGATCATCAAAGGTTTGGTTCATACAACTGCTTCTGGCATGCGGATCACACACGGTGAGTCATTTCCAAGCCGCCGCGGATCTTCCACACACAGGAGACTTCGGTTTCACAGATACAGCCGGACGGGATCCGCAGTGAACTCTTAGAGGGAAAATTCATATAGTGAAACTATTACAGTCAGTGTTTACATATCACCAGTACCGGACCTGTACCTCAAAGCACCAGTACCAGCTGGGACTGGATCGGGCATGTACCGGTCGAGGTTCTGGATGTAGCCACATCAGTGTTCAGACACTCTCACATCAGAGAACTGGTCAGCTGGTCCAGATGTGGTGGAGGCCTTCCCTGGCACAGTTCCGAGGAGAATTCCCTGTAGACTGGGATTGTATCCACTGCTGGTAGACCCGTATGACCGCACGCTTCCACACACCTGCAGATTCAGCTACTTCCTTCACACTATGGTCTTTGGCCACGCCCACATGCAGTCCCTCCTTTTAGCCAATCATTAACATCTGCTCTGGAGCCATTTTCCACACATGGAACGAGACACTCCCTGCACTGTACCACCTCTTCCCAATCTATGGATCCCGTCACTCACACCCCACAGGGATTTATAGCCCCGTCACCCTGGTGCAGCGCCATCTGCAGGAGGCTTAAGGTACTACCACCTTAAACACACACACGGGGACTTGTATTTTACTATAAGGTAAATATATACTAAACATCAGGATGTCAGTCAAATATCAGGTGGGCGGAGTTTGGCTGGTTAGAGATGGACTGAAGGCCTTACACGCTACATCAACCAACAGCATCATTAGGAGGTGACCAGTCATGCTCTGATGTACTCTAGTACTCTAGTGCTTCTGGAGGTTCTAGATACATCACTGACGGTGAATAGAGTCAGAGTCAGTCATAGAGCAGGTTCTGGTAGTTGTTTCAGCATCTACTATGAAGTATTCAGTGATTCCAGTAAATGATTTGGTGTGTAATCCTGACCTGCGATGGGCCGACGGCCTGTCCAGGTTGATTCCTGGCCTCCGCTCAGTGAGTGCTGGGATAGGCTCCAGCACCACCCCAGTCGGATCAGAGGCTAGAAGATGAAGGAACTTAGTTTATCATATGAACTACATTATAAGCAGGAGAAGCCCCGAGCACTCACTCCGCTACATCTGGAACACTTTGCCTGAAGAGGATCGTGCAATGCTGGAATGTTCTCTGGAAATGCCCTTAGTGAAATAGGAATACATAAGATCTGGATTTTCCATAAATATTCCCCCCTAAAAGGAATGTTAACGGAAAGCCAAGACCACCCCTAACTGCTCTTAAACACGTCTGAGACCACACGCAACCAGAAGACAAGAACACTCAGGAAAGGTTTATCCTGGACCTGATTCCTGGCTGCTTCCCGGAGATTCCTGTGGCGTCGCATCAGACACGGCCTCAGCATTTCCGTTAGCCTGTTTCAGTCGTCGTTCGTTTCTTTTTCCAGAGCTTTAAGAGCCGCGCCGTCGTCCCGCCGTCAGAAAATGACCTTGGCTGTGTGAGACGCGCTGAAGTGCCAGGACGGCGTCTCTGTGTCTTTCTGCTGCTGTGGGTTTATGAGGGGAGCTGTTTAAAGCAGGAGGGAGACTATTTCCCAGAATGCCCTGGGGCAGACACAGACACATGTACCAAACATGAGGAAGCTCAATCAGATACGAGCTAACAGACACTATAACTCTATACGAGCTAACAGACACTATAACTCTATACGAGCTAACACACACTATAACTCTATACGAGCTAACACACACTATAACTCTATACGAGCTAACAGACACTATAACTCTATACGAGCTAACAGACGCTATAACTCTATACAAGCTAACAGACGCTATAACTCTATACAAGCTAACAGACACTATAACTCTATACGAGCTAACAGACGCTATAACTCTATACGAGCTAACAGACGCTATAACTCTATACGAGCTAACAGACGCTATAACTCTATACGAGCTAACAGACGCTATAACTCTATACGAGCTAACAGACGCTATAACTCTATACGAGCTAACAGACGCTATAACTCTATACGAGCTAACAGACACTATAACTCTATACGAGCTAACAGACACTATAACTCTATACGAGCTAACAGACACTATAACTCTATACGAGCTAACAGACACTATAACTCTATACGAGCTAACACACGCTATAACTCTATACGAGCTAACACACGCTATAACTCTATACGAGCTAACAGGCGCTATAACTCTATACGGGCTAACACACACTATAACTCTATACGGGCTTACACACGCTATAACTCTATACGAGCTAACACACACTATAACTCTATACGAGCTAACACACGCTATAACTCTATACGAGCTAACACACACTATAACTCTATACGAGCTAACACACACTATAACTCTATACGAGCTAACACACACTATAACTCTATACGGGCTAACAGACACTATAACTCTATACGAGCTAACAGACACTATAACTCTATACGAGCTAACACACACTATAACTCTATACGAGCTAACAGACACTATAACTCTATACGAGCTAACACACGCTATAACTCTATACAAGCTAACAGACGCTATAACTCTATACAAGCTAACAGACACTATAACTCTATACGAGCTAACAGACACTATAACTCTATACGAGCTAACAGACGCTATAACTCTATACGAGCTAACAGACGCTATAACTCTATACGAGCTAACAGACGCTATAACTCTATACGAGCTAACAGACGCTATAACTCTATACGAGCTAACAGACGCTATAACTCTATACGAGCTAACAGACACTATAACTCTATACGAGCTAACAGACACTATAACTCTATACGAGCTAACAGACACTATAACTCTATACGAGCTAACAGACACTATAACTCTATACGAGCTAACACACGCTATAACTCTATACGAGCTAACACACGCTATAACTCTATACGAGCTAACACACGCTATAACTCTATACGAGCTAACACACGCTATAACTCTATACGAGCTAACACACGCTATAACTCCATACGAGCTAACACACACTATAACTCTATATGAGCTAACAGACACTATAACTCTATATGAGCTAACACACGCTATAACTCTATACAAGCTAACGGACACTATAACTCTATACGACCTAATGCACACTATAACTCTATACGAGCTAACACACACTATAACTCTATACGAGCTAACAGACACTATAACTCTATACGAGCTAACACACACTATAACTCTATACGAGCTAACACACGCTATAACTCTATACGAGCTAACACACACTATAACTCTATACGAGCTAACAGGCGCTATAACTCTATACGGGCTAACACACACTATAACTCTATACGGGCTTACAAACGCTATAACTCTATACGAGCTAACACACACTATAACTCTATACGAGCTAACACACGCTATAACTCTATACGAGCTAACACACACTATAACTCTATACGAGCTAACAGACACTATAACTCTATACGAGCTAACACACACTATAACTCTATACGAGCTAACACACACTATAACTCTATACGAGCTAACACACGCTATAACTCTATACGGGCTAACACACGCTATAACTCTATACGAGCTAACACACACTATAACTCTATACGAGCTAACACACACTATAACTCTATACGAGCTAACACACACTATAACTCTATACGAGCTAACAGACACTATAACTCTATACGGGCTAACACACGCTATAACTCTATACGAGCTAACAGACACTATAACTCTATACGAGCTAACACACGCTATAACTCTATACGGGCTAACACACGCTATAACTCTATACGAGCTAACAGACACTATAACTCTATACGAGCTAACACACGCTATAACTCTATATACGAGCTACTAGACGCTATAACTCTATACGAGCTAACAGGCACTATAACTCTATACGGGCTAACACACGCTATAACTCTATACGGGCTAACACACGCTATAACTCTATACGGGCTAACAGACACTATAACTCTATACGGGCCAACACGCTATAACTCTATACGAGCTAACAGACACTATAACTCTATACGAGCTAACAGACACTATAACTCTATACGGGCTAACACACACTATAACTCTATACGAGCTAACAGACACTATAACTCTATACGAGCTAACAGACACTATAACTCTATACGAGCTAACACACACTATAACTCTATACGAGCTAACACACGCTATAACTCTATACGAGCTAACACACGCTATAACTCTATACGAGCTAACAGACACTATAACTCTATACGAGCTAACAGACACTATAACTCTATACGAGCTAACAGACACTATAACTCTATACGAGCTAACAGACACTATAACTCTATACGAGCTAACAGACACTATAACTCTATACGGGCTAACACACGCTATAACTCTATACGAGCTAACAGACACTATAACTCTATACGAGCTAACACACGCTATAACTCTATACGAGCTAACACACGCTATAACTCTATATACGAGCTAACACACACTATAACTCTATACGAGCTAACAGACACTATAACTCTATACGAGCTAACACACGCTATAACTCTATACGAGCTAACACACACTATAACTCTATACGAGCTAACACACACTATAACTCTATACGAGCTAACAGACACTATAACTCTATATGAGCTAACAGACACTATAACTCTATACGAGCTAACAGACACTATAACTCTATACGAGCTAACAGACACTATAACTCTATACGAGCTAACACACGCTATAACTCTATACGAGCTAACACACACTATAACTCTATACGAGCTAACACACTCTATAACTCTATACGAGCTAACAGACACTATAACTCTATACGAGCTAACAGACACTATAACTCTATACGAGCTAACAGACACTATAACTCTATACGGGCTAACAGACACTATAACTCTATACGAGCTAACACACGCTATAACTCTATACGAGCTAACAGACACTATAACTCTATACGGGCTAACAGACACTATAACTCTATACGAGCTAACAGACACTATAACTCTATACGAGCTAACAGACACTATAACTCTATACAAGCTAACACACGCTATAACTCTATACAAGCTAACACACACTATAACTCTATACGAGCTAACACACTCTATAACTCTATACGAGCTAACAGACACTATAACTCTATACGAGCTAACACACGCTATAACTCTATACGAGCTAACAGACACTATAACTCTATACGGGCTAACAGACACTATAACTCTATACGAGCTAACACACGCTATAACTCTATACGAGCTAACAGACACTATAACTCTATACGAGCTAACAGACGAGCCCAGCAGTCTCTGTTTATTCCCAGACTGAATTATTCATCACCTTCTCTCTCTCTCTCATTGGTCGAGCGGGGTGAATCGAGGATAACTCGGAATACCGGGGGATTTAAAGCACATAATAATAATAATAATAATAATAACACGCTCCTGCATTCCTTTCTTCTGCTGATAATAAACACAGCCTGAGAAGACGTCCCGCCGATCCCTCACATCTTCAAGGTGAAAGCGTGAGCACTGCTCCTCGGCGGCTCCCTGAGAATTAACACGGAGAACTAAATTGGTCTCATTGAGGCCTGAGTCTGTAATGCATTAATAATTAATGATTAATGATTAATGAGCGCTCCTCTTCACTCTGCCCTGATTTCACATCTGCCTCGCAGAGGGAACTTCCCTTTCCACCCAGATCACCTGAAACCAGACGGAGCCGCAGCAGCGAACAGGGTTTATCCGTCCCTCAGGACGAGCGGAGGAACACCGGATCGGAACAGATGACGTGTGTGGTCAGTACGTCTAGACCGTTAAACCGCAGCTCAGGTCTGGACAGACTCAGAGCCTTGAACAGCAACACTACACAGGCACACGTCTAAGGTAGAACCGAGAAACTCAACAGAGGAGGATGTGGAGCTCTGTGATCAGCTCTACAACGAACAGCTCTCTGTAGGTGTTTGGGAACTGAGGAGACGGCTGCTGGAGTTCTGGAAGGCTGAAATGTTTCCATTCCTGCTTGGTATCAGATTCCAGCTCCTCCTAACAGTCCGGAGTCTCCTTTGTTCTCAAGCAGACCAGGTTAGCACTCTGCTGTACCCCATGCAGGATGTGGTTGACTGTCCTGCTGGAATCAGCGAGACCTTTCCTGGACACCACAGCACACGTTCAGCAGTAATGGAGCTCCACAGACAGGCAGGTCACCCAGGACATGTGGACTAATGACACACATTAGCCCAGTGGATCCCTGATTTCTAGAAAGAATTCCAGATTTTGATTCCACAGGACATTTTCTATTTGGACGTGTGACTACAGACCGTTCATCCTGGTGCTGACCACGGTGCCTCCACACACGGATTCGTTGGGCGTCTCCACCAAGACTAAAGCGGGACTCGTCACTGAAGATGACCCGCTGCCATTCTGAGTCCCTCCATGACAGTCTGGTACGACACCACTGCAGTCTTTGGTGACGGAGACGTGGTGTTAAGGACAGTCGTGGTAACGGTCTGTGTGCATGTAGTCCTGCGTGGTGCAGCCGTCTGTCGATGGTGCTGCACTAACAGGATGACTCATGAAGGACACCACTGCTCGCTGGATGTTCTTATAACATGGTGAGTAAATGGAGGAGCACAGAGCTCGTCTCTGTTCAGTGCTAATTCACACTCCCACCCCCACCACGGCTTATTCACCACCACCACCCCACCACGGCTTATTCACCACCACCACCCCACCACGGCTTATTCACCACCACCACCCCCTGAGTATAGGACAATGGAGGAGCGTGTTTGCCAGCTGAACCCCCCCAGCTGATCTGCCGCTGACCCAGAACAAACGAGCCCGTCGCATATATCAGGGCCGGCTCTCAGATCAGTCTGTACTTCCTCAACCCAGCGCTACACCCCAACCGAACCACGCCGGCACCATGCTCTGAGAGAGCCAGTTTACAGATGAACCCTGGTTGGTACGTTGTCCCAGGTGGTTGCTAGACCATTGCTTTGTGGTTGCTATGGTATCCGACAGAAATAAAGAAACAAGGTTTTCGCACAACAGTTTTTCCCTGTTTCTATACGTCACGTGGATCCGGCGTGATCACACTGAGCACAGAGGGAACTTCGCAGGTCCGAACTCTGCGAGGCGATGTGACTGGAGTCTGGAGATGTAGATTGGGCAGGGAGCTCCAGCTGAACTCCAAACCCAGCAGGCAGGAAAGCAGAGCAGGCGCGTCAGGACATGTGTGTGTTGGGGCGTCTGCACTGCTGAGCTGCTGGTGGCACATCTCGACTGCAGACAGCTGTCTGGAACTAAACCGTGTGAGGAGACGCTTCCTGCTGCTCCCAACACACACCCTCTCATTACACTCGCTCCCACAGTGCAGCGTCCCGCTCCTGAGTGGCAGGGGCTCGGAGTGTAATGTGGGGGTCTGGTGGAGGTGATTGTTAGAGATGTTCCCTGGAACAGAGAGTGGCTGGAATAATGAGGAGCGCCCTGAAACTTCAGTCCAGACCCCAGCAGGTCCGCAGAGTGAGCGCCGCACCTTCCCAGGGGGACTCCAGCTGGGGGAACAGATTCCACGGCAACAGATTTAGAGCATCAGAGTCACATAGGGAAGTGTGTTCCTGAGGATTACCAGGGATCAGGCAGGTTATGCTGGTTAAGATGTTGGTAAGTGGTTGCTACGGTATCCCAGGTGGTTGCTAGACTGTATGCTGAGTCGTGACTAGAGTGATGCTTGAAGGCAGGTAGATTTTAGAATCTTGTTAGGTGGTTGCCATGTTATCACAGATTGTTGCTAGGGTCCTGCTAAGCTGTTACTATCTCAAGTGGTTGCTAGGGTGTTGCTAGGTGACAGGTGAGTGTAAGGATGCTTAAGGTGGATTCTGTGTTACAGATT
>JAMWET010004365.1:12500-55000 GCA_024036415.1 Prochilodus magdalenae
ATGAGTGAGTGAATGAGTGAGTGAGGAGTGAGTGAGTGAATGAGTGAATAAGTGAGTGAGGAGTGAGTGAGTGAGGAGTGAGTGAGGAGTGAGTGAGTAGTGAGTGAGTGAGGAGTGAGTGAGGAGTGAGTGAGTAGAGTTAGTGAGTGAATAACTGAATGAGTGAGTGAATGAGTGAGTGAGGAGTGAGTGAGTGAATGAGTGAATAAGTGAGTGAGGAGTGAGTGAGTGAGGAGTGAGTAGTGAGTGAGTGAGTGAGGAGTGAGTGAGTGAGTAGAGTTAGTGAGCGAATAACTGAATGAGTGAGTGAGTGAGTGAGGAGTGAGTGAGTGAATGAATGAGTAAAGAGTTAGTGAGTGAATAGTGTGAATGTGTGAGTGAATAATTGAATGTGTGAGTGAATTGTGAGTTAGGAGTGAACAGTGAGTGAATAATTGAATGAGTGAGTGAGGAGTGAGTGAGTGAATGAGTGAATGAGTGAGTGAAGGTAAGTGAATGAGTGAACAGGGACATACTAAGTCAGTAACGCTTCTACTCGTAGCTCGGAGAGAGCGTGCGGCCCCTCCTGACGGCGTGTGCGGCTGCGCTGTAGGTTCAGGTCACATGGTTCCGTCAGTGTCTGCTGTCCGCTGGATCACTGTGGGCTGTTGGGAAGAGTTCAGCTCCCTGTTTAATCCTCGCGGAGCGTCGCCTCCCGCCTGGAGCCGTCCTCTGTAGCAGGAGCGCTTCAGGACATGCGCTTTCCATTAACACATTTCATGCCTGCATAGTTTAGTTCATCCGCAGCTCCGGCGCTCGCTGTGAAGACGGAGTGTGGAATAATGGAATTTGGTGTGGGTTCCTGCGGCCAGGCTTTCCCCCGCCGCCGAGGAGGAGCCAGAGTCTCAGCACCAGCTCCCATCAACACGCTCATGCAGTCACACCCCTCAGCTGAAACACTCCGGGCCGGTGTGTCGTAGCGTGCACGTCCACGTAGGTCAGGAAAATGGGTCAGCACGTGGAATTCTAGCTTCTAAGAAATTCCATATTCCGGCATTTTCAGAGCTATCCATATCACTACGCACACATGCACTGGTGATGTATTTCATCAGAGCCACGATAAAACCCCGGAAGGACAGGGTATAGAGGTGGTGTAGGCTAAGATGGTGTACGAGTGATTCCGTACGGACTGATGATGTACGGAATATGTGTGTTAGAATTACCATGTATTAATGACACATTACGGAATCATGATGTACAAATGACATATGGAATGATGGTGTATGAATGATGGAGTATGGAATGATGGAGTATGGAACGATGGAGTATGGAATGATGATGTGTGGAATGATGGTGTATGGAATGGTGGTGTACGGAATGATGGTGTACGGATTGATGGTATATGGAATGATGGTGTATGGAATGATGGAGTATGGAATGATGATGTGTGGAATGATGGTGTGTGGAATGGTGGTGTACGGAATGATGGTGTACGGATTGATGGTATATGGAATGATGGTGTATGGAATGATGGAGTATGGAATAATGGTATACGGAATGATGGTGTACGGACTGATGGTGTATGGAATGATGGTGTATGGAATGATGGAGTATGGAATGATGAAGTATGGAATGATGGTGTAAGGAATGATGGTGTATGGAATGATGGTGTATGGAATGGTTGTGTCTGGACTGATAGTGTATGAATGATGGAGTATGGAATGATGGTGTACGGAATGATGGTGTACAGACTGATGGTACATGGAATGATGGTGTATGGAATGATGGAGTATGGAATAATGGTATACGGAATGATGGTGTACGGACTGATGGTGTAGGGAATGATGGTGTATGGAATGGTTGTGTCTGGACTGATGGTGTATGAATGATGGAGTATGGAATAATGGAGTATGGAATAATGGAGTATGGAATGATGAAGTATGGAATGATGGAGTATGGAATGATGGTGTATGGAATGATGGTGTATGGAATGATGGTGTATGGAATAATGGTGTATGGAATGATGGTGTATGGAATGGTGGTGTATGGAATGATGGTGTACGGAATGGTGGTGTATGGAATAATGGTGTACGGAATGATGGTGTATGGAATGATGGTGTATGGAATGATGGTGTATGGAATGATGGTGTACGGACTGATGGTGTATGGAATGATGGTATACGGAATGATGGTGTACGGACTGATGGTGTAGGGAATGATGGTGTATGGAATGATGGTGTATGGAATGGTTATGTCTGGACTGATGGTGTATGGAATGATGGAGTATGGAATAATGGAGTATGGAATGATGAAGTATGGAATGATGGTGTACGGAATGATGGAGTATGGAATGATGGAGTAAGAACGGTTGTGTATGTGGATAGTAGTGTACAGGTGAAGGTGCATGGACTGAAGGTGTACAGACACAGAGGGTGTATAGATGACAGTGTAACTATGGTGACGGTGACTACGTATGGAATGATGGCAGATATCAGCTTATGAATGATGTACAAAGCTTGGCGTTCAGATGATGGCGTGCGGAATGACGGCAGATGGAATGCTGGTGACGGCATGATGGTTTATGGATGATGATGATGTATATATGACGCCATACAGGACGATGGTGAACAGGTGTACAGGACGTCAGCAGACGGGATGTTGTTGGCACATCCAACTAGCCTCATGGAGCGCATACACCCTCAGCCCCCACACACGGGTAAACAAACGGAACATGAAAATTCATGAGGATGTTTATTCATAAACACCTGCCGCAAACAGAGCGCCGCCTGTGCTGGGCTGCAGCTGGACCGCTTGTCTCCAGTCCACAAGCCAGAGAGAGAGTCTCGTCCTAGTCCAGCTAATGATCTCCACTAGGAACCGGATACACACAGAGATGCTCTCACTTCTGCCGGAGGGGAAACCACCTAGCGGTTCTCAGTGCAGCACAGCGGGACCACTAACCGGAGGCGTCTCTTAAAGGAGACACGTTTCCCTCCCTCACTCCAGCCCGGTGTCGGTCCCTGTGGAACACAGACCATGGCAGCTCTCCAGCTCAAACACAGCAGACACTCAGGGATCATATTCCGTACTTTGGATCTTACCGTCTGCAGGATTAGCCTAACTCTGAATTCCATAGAAATACACCCAGTTCGCCCAGTTCAAGGACAGGATATGGTCCAGTAAGCCCATCAGCAAAAGAGATCCAGTCCAGAAGGTTCTGATACTCACACCGGAGCCTTCTGAGAAATGTTTTTAAAGCTAGGGGCATTTTTCCATGGCACAAAGTACCAGAACAAATGGCGCCGGAAAACAGGAGCTGCTCTTTCTCCACTGACTTTGAGTTCTGAACATCCTCGGTATGGGCTCCTTGGTATCTGCTCTACCAGCAGGACCTACGGGCACTATAGTATGTCCCCTCTCTGTTTAGCAGCAGGTTCAGCTGAGACCAACACCAGCTGAGCTCTTTACACTTCCAGGTGCAGACAACGTCACACATCACTGGACAAGATCTCCAGCGAGATCACCAACTAGATCACCAACAAGATCACCAAGTAAATAACCAACGAGATCACTGAAATCCAAACTAGAGCGACACACACACATACACACATACAAACACTCATACACACACACACACACACACACACACACACACACACACACACACACACACACACACACACACACACACTCATACACACACACACACACACACACACTCATACACACACACACTCATACTCATACACACACACTCACACTCACACTCACACACTCACACTCACACTCTCACACACACACTCATACACACACACACACTCACACACATACGCACACACTCACACACACACACTCATACACACACTCACACACACACACTCATACACACACACACACACACTCACACACATACGCACACACTCATACACACACACACACACACTCACACACACACACACACACACACTCACACACATACGCACACACTCATACACACACACACACACACACACTCACACACATACGCACACACACACACACACACACACTCACAGTACCTATGTTTAGAGTTATACACCTGACCTAAGGGGAAGCTGTATCAGACGAGGTAAGAAAGTGGGAGGAGCACACCTGAGACACACACACACACACACTCACACAGAGCTGTGAAGTTTATTCCTCAGAGGCAGGTGGAGAAGATAAACCCGGGAGCTTCAAATATAAAACCAGCTCTCACGTCACCGTGTGCATCGCCCCCTCACGCAGACATGACCTCTAACGACCTTCAGCGGCAGCGTGGAGCCATGCAGCGGAACACTGAACAACTCAGACAAGCCGTTAGCGGAGAGCCATGTGTCCGGAGCATCTCCTCCACAGCGTCTCAGACACCAGGCAGCGTACCCAGAACCACCTCCTGTAGGAACTTCCTGTGAGGGGGCTTTTAGAGAGGACGTCTGGTTACCTTCACCAACACTGTGGAGAGGTCTGACTGTATCTAGAACGAGCGCTCCACACCGAACCCGCCCTGAATGACTGGGTTTACATCTGAGCAGTGTAGTTCGGAATATTCAGTGGAATTCCCAGTGGAACACATCCTTATATCTGACCTGTCCAAAGAAAACATATGTGTTTTTGATTTATTTGATTGATTTATTTGATTGATTGATTGATTGATTGATTGATTGGATTGATTGGATTGATTGGTTGATTGGTTGATTGATTGATTGATTGATTGATTGTAGTTTTCTGCTCTGTTTGAACAGCCGCTGGTGTTTACACCGTGAGGAAATCTCATGATGAATGGACAATGGCCTTAAACTGCCTGGAAAGACGTCCGGTTCCATTGACTTCCGTTAAAGTTAAAGGGGCTTTTGGCCTCTCCTGTAAAGTTGCCAGTTGGAGATGCCTGTTTTGGACAGCGCCGGTATGTTTGCTAAAGTTAATAAAAGGGAAAATTCAGTAAATAAACAGAACCTGGGCGTTACTGCACAGCAGCGTGCCCTCTGTAAATGATTCCCACCTGGAGACTCAACACCAACATGGGATCTGAGCAGGGCGTGTGGGGCAGGACTGTAAACACACTGGATTCACATTTTAATAAGAAAATAATACACCAGTATATAAATGTACTCACTTTAGCCCCGCCTCTAGCATGCTCTCTGAAGTTCGATGATGTCACCATGCACAAGTGGGCGTGGCAAATTATTATTAATCAGTAATATACCTCTCCTCTTTTTCGTCTTTGAGCGTCACTCAGGAAATGCTCCTTTATGGGTTATTAATTTAGATTTAAATTAAGATCAAATAATAACATCAGAAAATCACTCACAGACCTCCATCAGCTCCACTGTCCCCTCCATCAGCTCCACTGTCCACTCCATCAGCTCCACTGTCCACTCCATCAGCTCCACTGACCGTACAGGACACTCTGTAGGTGTACAGGTCCAGACTGTAGTCCATCTGTTTCTCTGTGTACTGTATTACCCTGTTCTTCAATGGTCAGGACCCCCACAGGACCCCCACAGAGCAGGTATGATGTGGGTGGAGGATCATTCTCAGCACTGCAGTGACACTGACGTGGTGGTGGTGTGTTAGTGTGTGTGGTGCTGGTGTGAGTGGATCAGACACAGCAGTGCTGCTGGACACCTCAGTGTCACTGCAGGACTGAGTACCTGCTCTGTGGGGGTCCTGTGGGGGTCCTGACCATTGAAGAACAGGGTAATACAGTACACAGAGAAACAGGTGGACTACAGTCTGGACCTGTACACCTACAGAGTGTCCTGTACGGTCAGTGGGTGGAGATACATGGAGGGGGACCTGATGAGTGTATAGTACTGTGCAGTAGTGTAGCTCAGCGCCCTCACTGGTTTTGAGTGGCGCTGCCACAGAGCGGGTCCCGGAGTGACCGTGTGGAGGAGAATTCCTCTGAGTGACAGGTTTGCATGGTAGTACCACAGCACTGGACCGGGAACATGTTACAGTCGGAGGAGACGCAGACCTGGGTGGAGGCCAGGTGGAGGAATGATGAATCATAATGAGACGATTTAGTGGAATACCGTCCTCTTAAACAGAGCGTATAAAGGCACTAAGGCTCAGACCCCTGCGTCCGCGAGACAGGACGCAGCTCGGAACACCGCCAGCGCTCCACACTGCTCCGGTTCCTACTCTCAAAGCCCGTCCCAAAGTCCGTACCTTACTGTGGGAGTTCCCTCCCATCGCATGTTCTTTCTGACGTCCATTCAGACCAGAAGTCCCACATTTTGGAGATCCAGAGCCTCTCTGACAGGATCATACGGACTCGGAAGTCAGCTTATTCCAGTCAGTGAGACGTCTTCCAAGTGGAGTCCAGGAAGGGACGCTGCCATTCCGACCAGGATGTGGTAAAATGAAGGAACGGTGCTTCAAAATACAAAGGTGTCCTCACAAAGTAGAGTCTATTTACAACATGGGTAATCCAGTAGGTCCGTCAGCGCCTCACCAGCGCCTCGCCAGCGCCTCGCCAGCGCCTCGCCAGCGCCTCGCCAGCGCCTCGCCAGCGCCTCGCCAGAGCCTCCCGAGTCCAGGATATTCCCCAGGTCACACCGTTGTCTCTCCGGGTTTGCCGTTGGCGAGTCTTGTGTAGAACTTTCTCCAGGAATTAAGCGTCTTTCCCGACCAGATCCAGAAGCCAGATGTGATCCCCACAATCAGCGTCATCAGGTACTTGATCATGAAGACGGTAAAGTCCGGGCTGTCCTGTGGGTTCTGCGCGGGACACGGAACCGCATACGCTTTGCACGACTGTCCGACCCACGTCTGCTCCCACTGGGGCCGGAAGGCCTGTTCATAGAAGTAGCAGGCGATGACGATGGTGGCGGGGACGGTGTAGAGCACGCTGAAGACTCCGATCCGCACCATCAGCTTCTCCAGCTTCTCCGTCTTGGTGCCGTCGTGCTTCATGATGGTCCTGATGCGGAAGAGTGAGACGAAGCCGGCCAACAGGAACGACGTACCGATGGTCAGGTAGAGGAAGAGCGGTGCTAGCACGTATCCACGTAGCGCTTCCACGCTGTTGATCCCCACAAAGCAGACGCCACTCAAAACGTCGCCATCCACCTGACCTACAGCTAAAATAGTAATGGTCTTGACAGCGGGCACTGCCCATGCTGCGAGATGGAAGTACTGGGAGTTGGCCTCGATCGCCTCGTGACCCCATTTCATCCCGGCAGCCAGGAACCAGGTTAGTGCCAGGATCACCCACCAGATGGAGCTAGCCATGCTAAAGAAGTAGAGCATCATGAAGAGGATGGTGCAGCCCTCTTTCTTGGTGCCCTGCACCACCGTCCGGAACTCGTTTTCAAATTTCTCGTTGCATGCCACGCTGTCCTGCAGCAGGAATCCGGCCAGGTAAGCCACGGACACCATGGTGTAACATCCCGACAGGAAGATGATGGGACGCTCGGGGTAACTGAAGCGGTTCATGTCCACCAGGTATGTAAGCACAGTGAACAAGGTGGAGGCACAGCAGAGTGCCGACCAGATGCCAATCCACAACCTGGCGAAGCTCCGCTCATCCTCCGAGAAGAACATGAGGCCGTGTGGAAGCTTCGGCTCACAGGGCGCACCACAGTCCTCCTCACCCAGGAAGCGGTAGTTGAGGTACGGAGGCACCCGGAGCACTGCGGGGCACCTGTAACGCCCCCCGGAGGGCCGGTCGCGGGGCAGTGGGGTGAGGGTAATGGTGTCAGTGCTAGGGGTGGCACTGGAGCCTCGCTCGGATGCATTCTGACCCACACACAGCTCCCCAGACCCGTGCACGGGGAAAGATTCACAGGCCAGGCTCTCGGGCCACTGGAAGCCAAACTTGTTCATGAGCGCCTCGCAACCTAGCCGGGCACGCTGGCACAGTGCCCGGCAGGGTGGCAGTGCCTTCTCCAGCACTGTGCAGACAGGCGCGTAGACAGAACAGAGGAAGAAGCGCAGTTCAGCCGAGCATTGGACCTTCACCAGCGGGTAGAACTGATGCACCTCCAGTCCTGCGTCCTCCTGGTTGGTGTGCCCCAGCAGGTTGGGCATAATGGTCTCGTTGTACTGGATATCCGCACATAGCGGGATGGAGATGGGCTGGCAGAAACCATGCTCGGGCACCGAGAGCCCTCGCTCGCCATACTGTCCACGTACAGGCACCAACACCAGCAGCAGCAGCACTGCAGGCAGTAAGGTCATGGCGCTCCTACTCTGCTGCCACCCTATGCCCTCTAATGATGCCCTTTCTGCCCCCTACCTCCTCCCTAATGCCACTGTCCTCTGCTTCTGCCCTAACACCTTCAAGTCCCTCTGTAACGCCCTTTACTACTGCCCTAACGTCCTTTCCTGCCCTCTACTGCCCCCCAGTGCTCTTTCTAGCCCACTACTTTCTCCTAATGAGTTCTGCTGCCCCCCCTTCCCCATAATGTTGCCCTGATGCCCTTTACTGCCCTCCTAATTCCCCCTTACTGCCATCCTCTGCACCTCTAACATTCTGTGTTTCACTCTACTGCTTCTGCCGTCTCTTTTCTGCCCCCTATTGCCCTCTACTGCCCCCTTATTGCCCTCTGCTGCTCCCTACCATCACCCACTGTCACCCTCACACCCCCCTTCCCCTCAGACTGGAGTCCTACTACCCCCACTGCCTCCGTACCACCCCAAACCCTTCCCACTGCCCCTAGTAGCCTCGTCTCCCCCTCACCTCAGTCTGCCCCTGCACTGCCTCCTCATGCCTCAGTAGCCCTCAGCCTGCTGCAGAACGTGAGTAGATCCTCCTTCAGGACCGGAGACTCCCTCTCCCGCTCCCGACTCCGAGGTTTCTGTGTCCGCCTCGTTTCTCCTCCCGGTCGGCTGGTGCTCCTTCTCTCTCCCCGTCTTCCTCTGTGTTTGGGCTTGGAGCCTCTCTCTCTCTCTCTGTCTCCCTCCCTCTCTCCAGGGGGCGTGGTTACAGAGCAGCTTTAGGGAGCGTCTGCATTTTACACACACAGTGCTCGGAGAAGAGGAGGTGGGTTAATCCCTCAGCGGCGGCCCGGCGCTCCAGCGTATGGCGCTACTCCAGTTTTGTCCTGCTGTCGTATGTAATACAAGGTCAGTTACTCAAACACACATCCACAGCACGCCCTCTACCCCCTGGCGTACGGAGCAGTGGCTGGTCTGAGTCGGGACACGTCATCAAATCATCTGAAACATGCCAAGCTACAGAGCCCTGTGGGATCATCGGGAATTCCTCAGGAAGTCATGCCTCCTCCGGGCTACAGACGAGAGGAACCATCGGACGCACCAGCACACAGTTCCAAACCCAACCTCTGTGATGGTGTGTGTGGGGGCGGGGTCATTAGTCCACATGTCCTGGGTGACCTGCTCGGCTCCGGACTCCGGAACTTCCAGAAGTCCAGCAGTGGTCTCCTCAGCTCCCGAACACCCACAGAGAGTCCTCTAGTGACTGAACCGTACCTTCAGTGTGTAGCACCTCCACCAGCACCACCAGTAACACTGGGACTGGACCGGGCATGGACTGGACAGGACAGGCCACATCAGTGTTCAGACACTCCTACATCAGAGAACTGGTCAGGTGGTCCAGATTTGGTGGACGCCTTCCCTGGAGTTTCACTGGCTGTTCCAGGTAGTCCTACAGATTTCCTAGAGGATTCAGATCTGGGAATTTTGCAGGCCAGTCCAGTCAGTCACATCTGCAGCCCTGTGAATGCAGGAAGTACCCTACTGGAATACATGGATAGGAATGTTGTGTTCCTCGGTAAGGAACCAGGGAACCCATATATATTTATATAATGTGTGTATATATATGGTATATATATTTATATAATGTTTATTTATTTATATAATGTGTATATAAGGTGTAGATATTTATATAATGTGTATATATTTATATAGTGTGTGTATATATATGGTGTATATATTTATATAATGTTTATTTATTTATATAATGTGTATATATGGTGTAGATATTTATATAATGTGTATATATTTATATAGTGTGTGTGGTATTTCAGCACTGTAGGGAACTGTGCAGCCTGAGATCTCCACTTACCTGCACACTGGTGTTCCCAGGGTTGGAATCGTGATAATCTGGTTTAGACAGACGCTCCCTAAAGAATGGGGCTGACTGCAGTCTTCCTATTGGCTCCTGCTCACATCAGTCAGGGAGGGGGCGGAGCAGAGTGAATAGCAGTGAGGAATGGTGGGCTGCAGATTCCTCACCTGAGCTCCTGTAATGTCTCTTAATCCACACCATCAGATTAGCCATCTGATCTAGACTACAGGAAACAGGTTCCCCTGCTGTGCAGCTCACATGACCTGTAGGAGCACCATGTTCAGGAATGTTCTCTACTAGGAAGTCCGGGAACAGAAATGGAATCAGCTGGAGCGCTCAGACAATTCCACCTCTCCCAGTTAAACGGCTGGGGATGAATGATCTTCCAAACAGCAGCGAAGGAATGCAGCGTTCCACTGGGAATGGGAGAATAATCCCTGAATTCCTAGTTGGATATCCGTAATTAAAGGCTCAGAGCTGCCATGTGCTGCAAGGCTGGGATTAGAAACGTACTTCCCAGTTTAACCCGTACGGAATTCTGCTTATGGCCATACATGCACATATACCATACAGGCTCAGGCATATTCATCTTCAGAGCCGCTTCCCCTTCTGGGAGGTGGGGGGTGCTGGAGCCTATCCCAGCGCTCAGTGGGCGGGAAGAAGGCCGCCAGTCCATCACAGGGCTGTGGGTAAACACACCTGTACATACCTCTATCTGTAGGTATCAAACACAGGTGTGTGTAATATAATATTTAATATCTGAATATTAATGAGTCTAAATGCATCGGGACGTACGTGCAGAGTCACCAGGGTATTATACTGATGTACCAGGAAACAAACATACCAGGAACCGTATACCATCAAGATCCTATATATGAGTAATACATGGTTCCCGTATATGGACAATGTTCATATCATATACTGTTACATATACGTGCTTATATATGGCTGAAATTAATATCAGTTAATATGTAGAAAATGACTGTAGTTTAAGTAAATTGTACTGGAACCAATCTCCATGTTACCAAAATAATTAGCTAGAACTTATTTAGTTAAACTGTCGCCATCATATTACCTAAAATAATAATCTAGAACTTTGGACTTTGTACCTTATGCTTAGTCTGTTAATGTCTAGAACCTATTGGGAAAATATATATTTATATATATAAATACTGTAGTTTAGTTAAACTGTCTTGGAACATGTCATCATGTTGCCCAAAAATTATTACCTAGAACACTGTAATTTGTCTCTTACACTCACTCAGGTCATATCTAGAACCTGTTGGGACTATGGTTGTGCTGTTTAGTTAAACTGTTTTGAAACTTACACATCCTGTTAAACCAAAATAATTACCTAGAACGCTGAAGTTGGTTCCAGACACTCTCACAGGAAATATCTAGAGTGTAGTTCGGTTTAACTGCTTTAGAACATACCAACAAGGTACCATCACACAAAACACCTAGAACAGAACATGAACTTACCTGTTTAGCACGCGGGACTCAGGGAAGAACTTTAGCTGTAGAAATGAACAACTAATTACGGAGGTGCTCGAGCGTTTGGGAGTCCTTTAGAACTTTCTATTGTTCTCCACAAATTCGACTTGGATTTGAACTTCACACGTCCTGAAAGGAGAACCCAGCTACAGAAACCTGACAGGAATGTTATATTTATTTCAGATCTGCAGGTGCTCGAGGTACGGAACCTCTAGCAGTTAATCCTCAGGGGAAACTGGGTGCATGGAAGCGTTATTAGGAGAACCGCACTGCTCTCCTAAAGAACAATGCCAGTCTGTAGTTTGGTATGGACATATGGACGAGCCAGAGGAGCTACTGGAACAGTGTTCTGTGGACGAAATAGATTTTCCTGGTTTAAATGAGGAGCGTTCTGTCTGGAGAAAGGAGAACCCTGAACTCCAGCATGAGAACCTTATCCCACCTGTGAAACATGGTGGTGGTAGTGTCATGGTTCTGCTCTGACTCACCATCACTGATGGAATGATGAGTCTGTCCACAAGCTGGATCTCAGGGGAACGTGGGTCACGCAGCAAGACGACGACCCTAAGCACACAAGACGTTCTACCAGAGAACCCTTAAAGAACAATAAAGTTAGTGTTCTGGAACGACCAAGTCAAAGTCCTGATCTTAATCCGGTGGGAATGCTGTGGAAGGACCTGAAGTGGGCGGCTCATTGGAGGAAGCCCACCAGCATCCCAGAGTTGGAGCGTTCCACACGGAGGAACGGGACAGAATTCCTACAAGCTGATCCACACAGGATCGCATGCTGTTACCCCCACAGAGAGGATCCACTGGATCATCTACTCAGCACACACATTCCCTGGGTTCTAGGTATGCAGGTCACGGAGTAACACAGGTGCACAGGTAACGCTGACGCATTAATAAACTTTATTGTTTCAGGTAAAACAACAATAACCAACATGTACAGGAGGACGTTACATGTTCCATAGTAACATTACAGGTTCTACAAACAACGCGCATCTACTCTACCCACGGTATAAAGGGACCCGGGGCCCGGGACACGCCCACACTCCCGGGCCGCTCGTCCAGAGCCCGCTTTCAGTGCATCATACAAAAAAGAAAAATAGATATACGCGAGTGAAGCTATGTGAAAACGGCGGCCGGCAGGATGCGGGCCGGGCCGAGCCTTTCCCGAGCGAGTATACAGTCATATGAGTTTATTAAGGGGACATTCCTGACCCTGGATGCAGATAGCTGAAGCGTCACTAGTACAGTTACACGTTTACCCCTCCGTATGTACAGCGTAAGACACTGTATAACAAAAGATTACAAAAGATTAAATATTCACATATCAATAGAACCGCCCCACTCAGGCTCCGCCCACACCTGCCCCTGCATAGCTGCTGCTGTGAGGCTGGACAAACCACAGAGAGAACTGGGAAAACCAGCATTCCCTCACATCCGGACCGTCCGTCCTACCGTCTATCACTAGGTGGAGTGTATAACTCCAAGCTCTAAATGTAGGTACTGTGGTATAGACTGAGTCTGTTCTACAGTTCCTCATTAGGTGGAGTGTATAACTCTAAGCTCTAAATGTAGGTACTGTGGTATAGACTGAGTCTGTTCTACAGTTCCTCATTAGGTGGAGTGTATAACTCTAAGCTCTAAGTGTAGGTACTGTGGTATAGACTGAGTCTATTCTACAGTTCCTCATTAGGTGGAGTGTATAACTCTAAGCTCTAAATGTAGGTACTGTGGTATAGACTGAGTCTGTTCTACAGTTCCTCATTAGGGCGAGTGTATAACTCCAAGCTCTAAATGTAGGTACTGTGGTATAGACTGAGTCTGTTCTACAGTTTCTCATTAGGTCGAGTGTATAACTCCAAGCTCTAAATGTAGGTACTGTGGTATAGACTGAATCTGTTCTACAGTTTCTCATTAGGTCGAGTGTATAACTCTAAGCTCTAAAGGTAGGTACTGTGGTATAGACTGAGTCTGTTCTACAGTTCCTCATTAGGTGGAGTGTATAACTCTAAGCTCTAAATGTAGGTACTGTGGTATAGACTGAGTCTGTTCTACAGTTCCTCATTAGGTGGAGTGTATAACTCAAAGCTCTAAAGGTAGGTACTGTGATATAGACGGAGGTTTGATGGTATGTCTACCAGTGTTCTGTGAAACTTGTCAAAACTCAGAACACTAGCCACCAAAGAACAGCTTTGTGGGCGGAGCCTGGATAGGTCTATTACAGGGTAAACTGTGGCCCCTCCCACAGCAGGCGGAGCTTCGTACACATGAATGTCTGTTATTTATTTCGTCCGTGATTCTGTGGTGACCACACAGCCATGATGCCGCACGCCTCCCCGCAGACATCACAGTGTTAAAGAATCAGCTCTCCTGAAGAATTCCGATTCGCTATCCCTCACTCCCTCTCTGGGAAAACACAGCAAACGAGGAATGAGCACTTCATTCCCGATTAGGAACGACCACAAACCAGGAATGCTCCTCCATGTCCACGTGAACAGTACAGAGCCTTTCATTGCTATGTTGGTTATTACTGTAGTACTCATACGGACGAGAGGAAGCTGGAGTTCCTCATTGCACCGTCCCATTAAAGCGGCTCTCAATCCACCCACCGCACTCTTACAGAACCAGTACCAGCACTTTTTTGGGATTGCTATGGGCCACTAATTCAAAAGACCCGAAAACTCCTCAGGCTTTAACCCTTAGAAGCGCCAGTGCTCACCGACGCTGGCGTAGCCGCGGTGCGACACCACGCTGACTTGCAGTTCAAGCCGTGTGGATAGTGCAATTCCTGAACGTAAAGCCGCTATTCCACAGCATGGTGCCGGCTCGACCCGGCTCTTCTCGCCTCTATAGGCTCTCCGGGTAAACCTAGTACCTGGTACCATTTGCGGTACCACCTCTGTTGAGGTTCCTACTGAGCTGAGCTGTTACCAAAAGCTACCATTAAACCACTGCAGGCTGCTGATTGGTTGGAGAGAACCATTACCCTACACACAGGTATGCTAATGCTAGCTACCAGGTTAGCGTACTCTCTTGCATCACCTAAAGCCATAAACGGTCTGTGGTCCTGCCCATCACCGCAGGTTGAGCCGTACCACACAGTGGAAAGTGCCAGAGGAAGAGAAGGTGGAAATGCAGAAGCAGAGCTCTACTGCCAAACTGACATGGCCGCCAGCTGTGGTGAGTTATTAAGGACACCGACTTCCTGACGTGCCGTTAGCACACTCCTCCCAGGTTGTCTCCATCACCTGTAGTAGGTCCAGACTGAAGCCCAGCTGCAGGCCCATGTATGTTAACACAAGAGATCATATCAATACACCTGAGCATCGCAATGTTGGGTTGGGATCCTGTATTCTCCAAAACACAGCACTGATCATTAACATATTATTATTATTGTTATTATTAATATTATTAATATTGTTATTATTATTATTATTATTATTAATATTATTATTATTATTATATAGGTTAAGATAAAGGTTAGCTTAAACTGTAGATCATTTAAACCCCCCACCACTAGATGGCTGTGTTGTAATCAATCTTCAGTCATCTGACTCTTCCACTCCACCATAAACATGTGGCATGAGGACACAGCGCTTACGTTAGCATTAGCACATCCAGCAGACCGGTATCATAACGCAGCACACGGAGTCGGAACCCCTATGCCGATCGTATCGCCAGGTTCTCGTCCGTACAGACCCCTATACCGCACCTTCAGCAGACCACGCTGGACACACCCTCTCAGGAGCGCTATGGACAAATCAACAAGCAGCGAACTAACAAAAGCAGCAGCATGGTGGAGCTCCAGTTCCCCTCGAGATCCTCCACTGATACTAGAACGCACCTGCTGTATGAACCAGAGCCAGCGGCTACATTAGCCAGCCCTGTACTAGCCATTTCTGTCTGGGGTGGCAGAAATTCCAGTGTATCCCTACGGCTCCCTACGGCTCCCTATGACTCCCTACGACTCCCTACGGCTCCCTACGACTCCCTACGGCTCCCTATGACTCCCTACGACTCCCTACGGCTCCCTACGACTCCCTACGACTCCCTACGGCTCCCTACGACTCCCTACGACTCCCTACGGCTCCCTACGGCATGACCAGGTGCTACGATTCATATCATGACTCAACAAACTGTATGCACAGGTGTGCTAACGTTAGCGGTGTATCCTTACGCTACTTGTTTGGATGGAAGAGTGCAAGAGTCTAATGGCTAAAGAGTGATGACAACACTGTCGTCTGGTGGTCTGCCGTCTGGGGGTCTACCATCTAGGGGTCTGCCGTCCAGGGGTGTTGGGGGTGGGGGGGTTAAACACGGCACAGAACGTTTTTACATTTAAATAAGAGCTAATAATCAACACTGTGCTTCTGAGAACCGATCCAGAACCACGTAACTTGATTCTGTGACCCGTGTGAGCGGAACAGCGAAGCGAAGGTGATAACTGCAGACGTCTAAGGGGTCAAAGTATCCGCCAGTCTCCGCTCCGGTCAGGTAGCACCAGCGTAAGTGTATTGCCTGTTTTCAACACACACACTTAAACACACACAGATACACCGAGACAGCTGCACTAGCGCCGTTATTAACGCAGTGGGTGTGAGCGGTCATTGCTTTAGGTCTGTCCCTGCAGTGGTGTGTATGAACCATCGTCGTCGTCACCGTCCTCCTTAGCTTCCTTACGTCTGATTTATACTTCTGGGGGCGTGTGCGGCGTATCTGGAACCTTAACACGCTCATGAGATCCTCGGTGGAGATTGTCCTCGTATGTACACAAGCTGTCCGAGCATCTAACCTCCCTGATGTAAACCTGGTGGATCAACAGACCAGACGCGGTCACACTCACAAACCCAACCCGCGCCACTCGAGCAACATCAGCTCACCAGGGTCATCGGGAGAACCGGCCGTGACTGGCTCTGTGTGAAGGTGCCGAGAGGGGCTGTGGGGCTAGTACAGCTTGTGGTAGTAATCAGGAAGTGATCTATTACAGCTTGGGAGAAGTAATCAGTCATGTGTAGTAGATCACCGTAGTGACAGAGGACAGTCTTCTGCTCCTTCCTAGCCCCCTAGTGGACGCTGGCAGTCACCTATGAGAACGTCTGCGCATACACGTCTGCAGATACGCAGACGCAGAAGTATAAATCAGACTTTACGGTTATTACTATATTATTACTGTATTATTACTGTATTATTACTGTATTATTACTGTATTATTATATTATTATTATTACTGAACGTTGATCTGAGCGCAGTCCGGCTGTGACAACATAAGCTGGAGAAACAAGCATGACCAAACTCCTGTGTGAGTGCGGGGGTGGTGTTGGGGGGGTCCACTCCAGCACACACACCATGCACAGCGGGCAGCTCAGCACACAGACGGGACGCGTGTGTATCAGTCCGGAGTCCTTCAGTGTCGTTGTTGATGGAGTGTAAACATCTCAGAACATCTCTAATAGAAAACAATGAGAGTGGACCTGCTGAACACTCCGCTCCGCTCACTCCCTCACTCACTCCCTCACTCACTCCCTCACCCACTCGCTCCCTCACCCACTCACTCACTCCCTCACTCAGTCACTCACTCCCTCCCTCACTCACCCACTCACTCACGCAGTCGGTCACTCAGTCACTCATCAGCTCTGACGTGAATCATTTAAAGGAGTGTACGAGTGTCTTCCCCCTCCTCCTTCTCCTCCTGCTCCTCCTCTTCATCCTGACTGACCACCAGTAGCAACCTGAAACACAAACACACAGAGACCTCGTTAACCTTCCTGGGAGAGGAGAACGAAGGAGAGGGGGAGAGAGGGAAGAAACAGAGAGGAGGAGAGTTTAAGGGTGGCACTGCCATGGTGCTGGTAGATGTGTCGAGCATACTCGAGTACTAGATACTAGTGTATCTCCGGAACCTCGGAACCTCGGAAGGATTGAGCAGAAGCCAGATTACTGCGGAGTTAGACTGAGTTTGAGCTGGAACTAGCTTGAGTTGGGTTTAGTTTGGGTTGGAGTTGGGATCGAATTGGAGTTGGTTCAGTTTGGGGCTTGATCAAGCTGGTACTGGATCAAGTTGGAGCCAAAGCTTGATCAGTTTGGCGTTGGAAAGAGCTTGAGCCAGGTCGAGTCCTCATGTCAGCGATGAATCTGCATTGTGCTGGAGCTGGATCGAGTTGGGGCACTGATTGAGCTGGAGCTGAATCCGGATCATGTTGGAGCTGAACTGGAGCTGGAGGGTTGAACCGGAGCTGAACCGGAGTAGAAGCCGAGTGAGACGCGATGATCGTACATCCATGGACTCATTGTACCGGAACTGGTCACAGTTGGGTCTGGATCTGGCGGTGCTAGTGCGGATGCCATCCTCATCATCCACATTAACAAAGGCCCGGAATTCTCGGAAAAGAGTCGCAGCTGCACCCGGACTCCAGAGAATCTCACGCAGGGCTTTAATTAGCCCGAGTTAGGGAAGTCTAAATCTGCACACAGCTTAATGAATTACAGGCATGAATAAGGATGAGGGAGGAGCCAGCCAGAGGAAAATCTGCTCGGGACATTAACCGCACATTTACATACATTTACATACATTTACATACACTGATGGGCTCAGGCACCCCGGCAAAACTGAGGCGCTGTAAGTGATTCAGGAGCAGCCGGGCGGAGTGATTAGGAGCGGTGCTCATACTACAGTGCTCATAACTCTACACCGCTGCAGCCCTGCACTGCTGAGCATTCATCAGAGACCGGGGGGGCAGTCCTGGCTGGAGTTTACAGCTAGTGTCCTATCCATGGGGAGCCCCTGGGGGGAGCTAGGTGCTCAGGGGCACTTCAGTCATGCCCTGTCAGTTCAGGGGAACAGATCAGGGAATTCCGGCCACAAGGCTGGTTCCCTAACCTCCAGGCGAGCTCCTATCCCGTCTCCCGGCCCAAAATCCTGTTACAGAGTTACTCTGTGCGCCTATATGGAGTGGGAGGTGCTCCTTCAGGCTGAAGGTGTTTCTGGAACAGGAGTCTGATTATATGATGCCGTGTGGAGCCTGACCCTTCCTACAACACTCCAGCGCTAACATTCCCCATTACAGACCACCTGACTCAAAATCCATGTGTCTCGTGTCCAAGTGTCTCGTGTCCAAGTGTCTCGTGTAGCCTCTCTCTGCATCTCTTAGTGCCTGTGTTCATGTACCAAGAGACGTGTCATTCTCGTGCTCTCTCACAGCGTACAGGGCATCTCTTACGCTGTGTTCATGTGAGACGTCATTCTGCTCCTCACAGCGTACAGGGCATCCGCCGGCACGAGGCTACACAAAGTCATCAAAGCTTCCGACCATGACTCCCAAAACTTACCAACTGGGCTGTCCGCTCACTGCTATGGTCTGCGGAACGCTGCGGAACGTGTCTGCGGTAGACGGAACCGTGTGAGTGCAGCAGCACGTCCGAGCTTTTATCCATTCTGATCTTCCTCTGTAAACTACGAGACCTTACAGCTGCACAGCCCCTCGACACAGTGCCACCAGAAGCAGCTGGCTGAACCAGGAGCGAGCCGAAAGAGCGCTAGTCTCCAAGCCAAGCTAACGGCTAGCAGCTAACCCCGAGAGATGGAGTTTGCCCCCCACTCTCTTTCTCTGTTAACTCATTAGTCAGCTCCTGTAACTACACCCTGCACCAGCTGACCTCAGGCCCACCCAAACAAGCCCCCGCCTTTACAGCTACCGCCCAACGCCTGGTTCATCAAACCCGGGACACCTGCACCGAGCTTCCTGGAAGACCAGGGCATTTCTGGGTGAGCAATGTTTGTGGTGGAACCGGGAGCGTCCCCGCGGTGCCGTGAGCCGCCGCTCTGTGATTATCCTCTCACTGTGCAGATTATGAGTGTATTTTAAAGCCGGTCCGGCTGCAGAAGCTCAGATCCGGCAGATCAGTGCGTGCGTGTGAATGAGGAACACGCTCACACGCTCGCCACACAATGGCCAGCACGGCTTTAATCAAGGCTCCGCCGGCAGAACCGGCCATGAATAATGCATCAGCTCCCCAGACCCGCGCCGCGGCTCTAATTCTCCACCACGCTGATCAGAAGCCCTCCTGTCTGGAGATAAACCACGGAGAACGGCTTCTCCACCCCGGCGCTGAACCCGCACATACACCGCACAGCCAGGGATCCAACGGGTACGACTATAACCACACTCCCAGGGAAAACCCCGACCCGTATTCATAACTCTGATCTCCGTACATGTACACACCACGGCAGTAACCACCAGGACCTCCGGCGAGCAGTGGAGTCCTCCATCAGTCATCCTGTTAGTGCACAGACCGTTACCACGACTGTCCTTAACACCACGTCACCGTCACCAAAGACTGCAGTGGTGTCGTACCAGACTGGCATGGAGGGACTCAGAATGGCAGCGGGTCATCTTCAGTGACGAGTCCCGCTTTAGTCTTGGTGGAGACGCCCAACGAACCCGTGTGTGGAGGCACCGTGGTCGGCACCAAGAGGAACGGTTTGTAGCCACACGTCCAGAAGCCCTGGTGTCCCTCCACCTCCACCCCTACCGCACCATCTGCAGGAACTGTGTGAGGATGTTCAAGCTGCATGGGATGGATTATCACAGGACACCATTAGGAACCTGTACAGCTCACGTGACTCGTGTCTGTTAGGGCTTTAAAGCGGTGTTCAGTGTGTGTTAATGGTGCTGGTGATACTGAACAATAAATTCGGCGGCTCGTTTGCAGGTTTGGCTGAACTGGTACTCATTAATGCAGCACCACCTTCCCCAGCAGAACACACACTTACTGCACACTGTGACTACTGACCTACATACAGACATCCCGCACACGCACACACTCACACTCACACACACACACACTCACACACACACACACACACACACACACACTCACACTCACACACACACACACTCACACTCACACTCACACACACACTCACACACACGCACACAGAGGGAGATATGTTGGGGAAGCATTAGTTTTCTTCTGTACAGGGAGAACCCCGCAGATGGTTCTGATGAACAGCCGTGTTTACGTTAACCCAGCCAGGCGAGTGGACAGTATTGAAGTTCTCTGGAAGTAAACCCCAGAACCACAGACTGACTCTGTGTGACCCAAAGATCCCTGGTTTTTAAACCGGTTCCTTTCAGAACCCTGGTGCCAGGAAACCAGCCTCCATCGCACCAGCTTTTATTGGAAGGAACGTCAAACGACATGACCATCACCATCAACAGGGGGCGCTGCACAGCGGTAGTGAACAGCAGTACCGAGAGGGCGGAGCGTGTGGATGACCTGCGAGTGTTTGGGCTGGTACTCCAGATGTTTGTTGCCCCGACACCGTATCCTCACCTCCTATCAGTCGGGGTGAAGGAGGTGCTCCAGGTAGACAATGAGAGGAGCAGGACACACACCCATGGCTGAAACTCTTGGTGAGCGATCGACACCACCACCACCACCACCACCACCACACCCACCACCACCACCTGCTACCAACACAGTGACTGACGGTATCAGCTCAGCGATAGATCAGTCCAGCTGCAGCGCTGTGTGTGAGAGAGGAGCGTCTCTGGGCTTCTGCTGCTCATTAGAGGAGAGCATATGTTCTGAGAGCAGGAGTGTGTGGGAGCACGTACGTGTGTGTGTGTGTGTGTGTGTGTGTGTGTGTGTGTGTGTGTGAGAGAGTGTGTGTGTGTGTGAGTGTGTGTGTGTGTGTGTGTGTGTGAGTGAGTGAGAGTGTGTGTGTGTGTGTGAGTGAGAGTGTGTGTGTGTGTGTCTGTGTGTGTGTGTGTGTGTCTCTGTGTGTGTGTGTGTGTGTGTGTGCGTGCGTGCGTGTGTGTGTGTGTGTGTGTGCGTGTGCGTGTGTGTGGTGATCTGGATTGACTCCAGACTGAACAGAGAGATGAGAAGCACACATGCAAAGAATGAGATCAGGACTGTTAGCATTAGTATGATAATGTCACACATAGCAAAGTGCTCTAGTGTAATCTACACTCAACACCTACAGACCAGCTCCACCCAGAAGGAGGTGTGGGAGTGCAGGTGTGTTGGGAAGGAAGATAAAGGTGACCAGGATCAATAACTGATGATAAGTTTAGACTGATATGATCAATATTTATTGAGCTACACATACAGAAGTCTGTCTCTCAGTATGGCGTCGGGCCGCCGTGTTCGCTAACCCAACACGCCAGACGTCTAGGGGGTATGGAGCTGTAGAGGTTCCTGATGGTGTCCCTGTGGAGTTCCCTTAATCCATCCCATGCAGCTTGAACATCCTAACCAAAAGCACACACAGTTCCCTGCACAGATGGTCACCACCTTCTACAGAGGAACCATGCGGTAGGGGTGGAGGTGGAGTCCCTGCAAGCGGTAGTGATGGACACCAGGTCTTCCCACCATCACCCCGACTGGACGCTGCATGTTGTGTGACCATACAGACCGTTCATCTTGGTGCTGACGACACGGTGCCCTCCACACACGGATTCGTTGGGCGTCCTCCACCAAGACTAAAGCGGGACTCGTCACTGAAGAAATGACCCGCTGCCATTCTGAGTCACTCCATGACAGATAACTTTGTACGACACCACTGCAGTCTTTGTTTTGGTGACCTGTCCCACTTACTAAGGGGCCGGTGACGTAGGTATGTGTTAATGGTTGTGGTGTATTTAGGACATGTCGTGGTAACGGTCTGTGTGCATGTAGTCCTGCGTGGTGCAGCCGTCACTGTATATGCCGACTTGCTGCACTTGAACTGCCTAACAGGAGGACATTCAGTCCTCCTTGCCAGACTGGTACCACACCACTGCTCGCTGGAGGTCTGTAATGGTGGTGTTGGGTCGGTCAGGTACAGAGATATGACCCGCCCCTGCTTACCTCACATTACCATGTCTCACGATGTCTAACCTACACACCAAGTTTCGTTCCTGGGGGTTGGCTCCTACTGGGTGCTCTCCTGGTGATGAGGGTAGATCCCTTTAAAGACGTATCCTTGAATTTCATAGGACACTTTTGAAATCTGCTTCCCACTTTTTCAGGAGTTATATGAACCCATATGAACTCATATGAAGGCGTGTGACTCGCACTGCTCGTATTGATGATCATCTGGGCTCCTTCATTTATTCTAATGTTATGCAAAGCCATTGCGTCTGATAGGTCGGCTGTTGCATCAGCGGTGGTGTTGAATTATGCAGCTCCTGCTCTCCTGCTCGGCTTCCACTTCATGAATAAACATATAGGAGTGGAGCCCCTCAGTGCAGCGCTGAACTGACAGCCCCCCGAGCTCCAGCAGCACCGAGAGGTGACCAACTACACACCCCGCCTACCAACTTCAGCCTGTCAGCTTCTGTAAAAGAGCGCTCGGTTTACTGCATTAAATCACCGGCCCGGTTTACACGGTGAAAACAGGAACTCCAGGTGTGTCCTGGTGGAGTTCGGCAGGTTACAGCAGTTACACCAGGCCTGTGTAGAACACCGGTCAGACCAGGAGACCCCGGCGTGCTTCTGTAACCCTGCTCATACCGGCTCTCTGAACTGCCTTCACAATGCAGAGGTTCCGGAGCTCCTGGCCACGCACTCTGTACAGCGACACACGTCCACACGTCCGCACACGTCCGCACACACGGCTGCTGGAATTTACCACACGGGAAGGAAGCTCGTATCCGAGGTGCTGCTAGTGGTGAGAGCTGTGGTTACGAGAGTGGTGATCTGTGTTCACTCGGATACTTCCCCACAGACGGAGATCCACAACGTCCAGCGTCAGCCCGGCTCAGGGCTCCGGGGTCGGGGCTCCGGGGGGCGGGGCTCCGAGGGCATTTTCATTTCTCTCATACAGAGGCAATAATTACATTTAATCAGGGGTTTGATTAACTAACGGGGGAGGGAGAGAGAGAGAGAGAGAGAGAAAGAGAGAGGGGGAGAGAGGGAGAGAGGGAGCGAGAGCACTATCAGCACTCTAACTGAGGGATTAGCAGCTAAATCTAAATTGCAGGCAGGTGCAGAGAGAAGGAGTGAAAGAGGGAGCGAGAGAGAGAACAAGAGAAAGAGAGAGAGAGAGCGAAAGAGGGGTGGTCAAGAGGAAGCAAGAGAAAGAGCAAGAAAGGGAGTGAGCAAACAAGAGAGGGAGCGAGAGATGGAGTGAGCGAACGAGAGAGGGAGCGAGAGAGGGAGAGCGAGAGAAAGAGCGAAAGAGGGAGCGAGAGAGGGAGAGAGAGAGAGAGAGCAAAAGAGGGAGCGAGAGAAAGAGCGCGAGAGAGAGAGGGAGCGAGAGAGCGAAAGAGAGAGCGAGAGAGGGAGCGAGAAAGCGAAAGAGAGAGCGAGAGAGGGAGCGAGAGAGAGAGAGCAAAAGAGGGAGCGAGAGAAAGAGCGAGAGAAAGAGCGAGAGAAAGAGCGCGAGAGAGAGAGGGAGCGAGAAAGCGAAAGAGAGAGCGAGAGAGAGAGAGAGAGAGAGCGAAAGAGAGAGAGAGAGGGAGCGAGAGAGAGAGAGTGAGAGAGGGAGCGAGAGAGAAAACGAGTGAGAGAGAAAAGGAGCGAGAGAGAAAACGAGCGAGAGAGAGAGAGAGAGAGAGAGAGCGAAAGAGAGAGAGAGAGGGAGCGAGAGAGAGAGAGTGAGAGAGAGCGAAAGAGAGAGAGAGAGGGAGCGAGAGAGAGAGAGAGAGAGAGGGAGCGAGAGAGGGAGCGAGAGAGCGAAAGAGAGCGAGAGAGGGAGCGAGAGAGAGAGAGAGAGAGAGAGAGTGAGAGAGGGAGCGAGAGAGAGAGAGAGAGGGAGCGAGAGAGAGAGTGTGAGAGAGAGTGAAAGAGGGAGCGAGAGCGAGAGAGAGAGTAAAAGAGAGAGTGAGAGCGAGAGAGGGAGCGAGAGAGGGAGCGAGAGAGAGAGAGTAAGAGAGGGAGCGAGAGATGAAGCGAGAGAGGGAGTGAGAGAGGGAGCGAGAGAGGGAGCGAGAGAGAGAGAGAGAGGGAGCGAGAGAGAGGGAGCGAGAGAGGGAGCGAGAGAGGGAGCCTGAACAGGGGGTGCAGTTTCTGCTTCAGGGTGTGGGTTTGGTGTAACCCCCGACCTCACGTTTAGAACACTCTATAAGCAGGGTTGTGTACCGGGCCGCCGCCAAAGAACCTTATCGGCCCCGGGGCCTTCCACACACCTGCAGATTCAGCTACTCCTTCACACTGTGGTCTTTAGCCACGCCCACATGCAGTCCCTCCTTTTAGCCAATCATTAACATCTGCTCTGGAGCCATTTTCCACACATGGAACGAGACATTCCCTGCACTGTAGCACCTCTTCCCAATCTATGGATCCCGCCACTCACACCCCACAGGGGTCTATAGCCCCAGGAGCCTGAAGGTACTACCACCTGCTGGGGTCTGATGTTTTGCGTGCGTACCTGGCTGTCCCCGCCGGTCAGTGCCTGCTGCTGCTGGATCCTCCTTTACTGCTGGTCTTGCTGCAGATCTGGATGGAGTCTCCTGATTCAGGCTGCAGCTTTACACTCGGCACCGTGAAGATCGGAGACACTGAGGGGGAAACAGGGTTACGGTCAGAGCCCCCAGACCGGCACAGGCGGTGTGGTGAACATCAGACTGATCATCACCACCATCACCACCACCATAAGCATCGTCATCATTGACCATCAATCACCAGTCATCACTATTGGCCACCTACCATCAGCACCACATCACACCACCATCATCACAATCAGTCATCAACCATAATCACCACATCAACCACCATCATCACCATCACCACCCATCCACCATCTTCATCAACACACTAATCACCACCATCATCACCATCAATACCATAAATCACCCATCATCACCATAAACCATCACCACCACCACCATCATCATCATCACTACCATCATCACCACCACCTTCATCATCACTACCATCTTCATCAGTACCATAATCACCATCACCACCATCATCATAACCACTACCATCACCACCATTACAACCATCACCATCACTGCCATCACTACCATCATCATCATCATTACCATCATCACCACCATCATTACCACAATCTTCATCATTACCATAATCACCATCATCATCATCACCACAATCATCATCACCATAAATCACTACACATTACCATCATTCATTACCATAACCACCATCACCACAATCACATCATTCATCTATCATCACTACACATCATCATCTTCATCATTATCATCATCATCACAATCATACCATCATACCATCATTACCATAATCACCATCATCATCACCACCATCATCACCATTACGACCATCACCATCATCATCATCACTACCATCATCACCACAATCTTCATTGTTACCATCACCACCATCTACATCAGTACCTCCGCCCATAAACTCCACCTAGCTTCAACTACCAGTGTTGAGACTACAGGCTATGGGCTACTCCCCCAGCGTATTATCCTCCAGCTTCTTCTTCCTATGTTCCCGTTCCACCTTAAATGATGCCGCAGGTCTAAAGATTTAAGGTGGAACTACAGGAGGAGCTCTGGAGAAGTTCGGAGTGTTACACAGGATCACCGGTGCTCTAAGGGGTCAGTCTGCGGTCACCAGGTCTCCTGTACTCGTACCACTGGACTGACCTCTGACAGTTACACTCTCAGTAACCCCACACACAGACTCCAGGCTCGGACGGACCACCCTGCATCAGCAGGGTCCAGAACCAGAACATGCCTTTGTCAGGGCTGTATACTATTAACGTTCTAATGTCCTAGAACCTCCCCCAGAGGTCTGGAAGGTGTCCTGGCTGTGCCGGGGTTTAATCCTCCCTCCGCTCCATAGAGCTCCTCCTGTTCTCCTCTGTGTAATAACCCTGAGCTCCTACTGAACAACAGAGCTCAGTCCTGCTCATTGTTCTGCCTCTAAAGCTCTGCGCTGAGTCCTGCGGTCTGACGCGCACGGCCCCGCCCCTGCCGCCTCGCCTCGCCCCCCGCCTTGTCTCGCGCTGCCGCCTGCTGTGAGCTGATAAAGGGATTAAACGGTAATCTGCATAATTAAAAATCTCATTCTCATATTTAAATGAGCTGCTGTAGTGCAAACAGGGCCGCTGTGCAAACCGCAGCACCAGCGCCACACAGAGGCCGACTCTGGGGCTCACTGAACGCTCAAACAGCAGCGGCACTAAGAGGAACGTGTCGCAGTGAGCGCGCTATAAACGCCACGCTGCACGTACAGCACGTATACACTTAACGGGTTAACCGTTAACAGCCTCAGGAAACTCAAACTCCACCCACAGCCGCCACACTAGATTCCAAGACCTGTCTAGAACACCTCTGTTAATGTACTACCTCAGCTGTTAGTGTTAGCTAGAACATCTCTGTTAATATATTAGCTCAGCTGTTAGCATTAGCTAGTACATCTCTGTTAATACATGTATATTACCTCAGCTGTTAGCGTTAGCTAGAACATCTCTGTTAATATATTAGCTCAGCTGTTAGCGTTAGCTAGTACATCTCTGTTAATACATAGCTCAGCTGTTAGTGTTAGCTGGAACATCTCTGCTAATGTAGTACCTCAGCTGTTAGCTTTAGCTAGAGCTAATGCCAAAACCTTTCTAGAACGCCTCTGTTAATGTATTACCTCAGCTGTTAGCGTTAGCTAGAACATCTCTGTTAATGTATTACTTCTGCCGTTAGCGCTAGCTAGGACATCTCTGTTAATATATTACCTCTGTTGTTAGCGTTAGCTAGTGCTAAATGCCAAGATCTTTCTAGAACATCTCTGTTAATATATTACCTTAGCTGTTAGCGTTAGCTGGAACATCTCTGTTAATATATTACCTCAGCTGTTAGCATTAGCTAGCACTAATGGCAAAACCTTTCTAGAACATCTCTGTTAATGTATTACCTCAGCTGTTAGCGTTAGCGAGAACATCTCTGTTAATATAGTACCTCAGCTGTTAGCGTTAGCTAGAACATCTCTGTTAATATATTAGCTCAGCTGTTAGCATTAGCTAGAACATCTCTGTTAATATATTACCTCAGCTGTTAGCGCTAGCTGGAACATCTCTGTTAATGTATTACCTCAGCTGTTAGCATTAGCTAGAACATCTCTGTTAATATATTTAGCTGTTGGTAGCTGTTAGCTAGAATAGCTATGTTTATGGACTACCTCAGCTGTTAGCCGTTAGCTAGTAAGTCTTGTATGTATTACCTCAGCTGTTAGCATTAGCTGGAACATCTCTGTTTATACATGTATATTACCTCAGCTGTTAGCGTTAGCTGGAACATCTCTGTTAATATATTAGCTCAGCTGTTAGTGTTAGCTAGAACATCTCTATTAATATATTACCTCAGCTGTTAGCGTTAGCTAGAACATCTCTGTTAATATATTAGCCTCAGCTGTTAGCGTTAGCTGGAACATCTCTTATTATATTACCTCAGCTGTTAGCGATAGCTAGAACATCTCTGCTAATGTAGTACCTCAGCTGTTAGCGTTAGCTAGTGCTAAATGCCAAGACCTTTTTAGAACATCTCTGTTAATACATTACCTTAGCTGTTAGCATTAGCTGAAACATCTCTGTTAATATATTACCTCAGCTGTTAGCGTTAGCTGGAACATCTTTGTTAATATATTACCTCAGCTGTTAGCATTAGCTAGCACTAATCTGCTGTTAATATAAAGCTGTAGCCTAGCTGGAACACTCTTTCAGCTGTTAGCATTAGCTGGAACATCTCTGTTAATGTATTACCTCAGGCTGTTATGCGTTAGGCTTTGTGTGAACATCTCGTTAATAGAGCTGTTAGCGATAGATAGAACATCTCTGTTAATGTATTACCTCAGCTGTTAGCGCTAACTAGAACATCACTGTTAATATATTACCTCAGCTGTTAGCATTAGCTAGCACTAATGGCAAAACCTTTCTAGAACATCTCTGTTAATGTATTACCTCAGCTGTTAGCGTTAGCAGCTGTTAGCTATTACACTAGCGTTAGCTCTGTAGCTGGCAAATCTCTGTTAATATATTACCTCAGCTGTTAGCGTTAGCTGGAACATCTCTCTTAATATATTAGCTCAGCTGTTAGTGGTAGCTAGAACTTATCTGTTAATGTATTACCTCAGCTGTTAGCGTTACCTAGAACATCTCTGTTAATACATTACCTTAGCTGTTAGCATTAGCTGGAACATCTCTGTTATGTACATACCTCATTACCTCTAGCTTGTTATATGTACCTCATCTGTTAGCATTAGCTACTAATGCCAAACCCTTTCTAGAATAAAACCTTTCTAGAACATCTCTGTTAATGTATTACCTCAGCTGTTAGCGTTAGCTAGAACATCTCTGTTAATATATTAGCTCAGCTGTTAGCGTTAGCTAGAACATCTCTGTTAATGTATTACCTCAGCTGTTAGGGTTAGCTAGAACATCTCTTCTGAATAAGGTAGCAACAGAAAATTGACCGGGTGGTCTTATTCATAGTCTGTGGGATTGTAGGACCTCCAGAACCAACAAACAGAGCTGGAGACCCCCGGCGGTTACGGGCGCCTGGCTGGTACTCACTGTCCGGGAGCTCCCACAGTCGCGTTGGGAGATGGCTGAAGTATTCGTGGTGCAGGGCAGCCTGGGCTGAGAGGCGTTTCTTAGGGAAGCACTGGAGGAACCTGGAGGCTAGCTCCTCTGCGTGGTCGATGTAGCCCAACCTGCACACAGACACACAGACACACAGTACAGCAGGCCTGAACACAAACAAGCCATATTCACAGAGACGCAGCTGAGCACGGTCCACCATCCGTGTCCCGTTACATGAGCGGGAACGCGCCTGCCGAGCACTCGCAGGAAGCTAAAGGTGGAGGACCTGCCAGGCTGAAGCTAGCTCTGAATCAGCAGCCTCCATGCACCAGGCTGATTAGCGTCCAGGACGAGGTTATCCACTCTCGGGGAAGAGTAAACCGGAAAACCGAACTGATGGTATGTGCACGTACACTGGACAAGTCCTCATGTGGCCGGATCTGAACGGGCAGGGTTGGTGTTGATGCCTCCTACTTGCCAGCTTCTTAATCAAACGTTCCACCCCACCTTAAAAGTGATGGCACCATTTAAGGTGGAACAGAGAATTCCCAACACAAGCTGGAGAACAGGAACTCCAGCTCCACATCTTTAACAGGATCCCGGAACACCTTTAATCCTGCAGTCTGCACATTCCACTCCGGACAGATTCCCAAACCTCTCTGGACAATACGGAGCAGCTCCGCTCAGCGTCTGACCCTGAAGAGACTGAAGAGAGGAGCAGCTCCACCTTTATTAGCACCACCACCCCAACAGCAGCCTGTAAGTAGCAGCCATGCTGTGTGATTGTATCCGTGTGTGGCGGTTGGAGCAGATCATCTTAAACTGAGAGCTCCATAGTGAGGATCAACTTTACTCTACTGTGTGTTGGTGTCCAGATGGAGCCAGGAGCTAGCACAGGGAACGCTAGCGACTAGCATTAGCTACATACACTGTCCAGTCCTAATTTGCATATTGCTCACCCTCCACCAATCAGATGAAAGGACTGAACTGAACACCACTTACTTGTTCCAGGCCTGTCTGAGCTTCTTGGGGCTGTACACAGTAAATCGATCTGTGGAGGAGAGACAGAGGAACAGTCAGACACGGACCCACAGGGGATCCCCCTACAGCAGGGGGGCCAGATCCCAGGGCTGGGGGCCAGATCCCGGGGCTCAGGGACAGCAAGACCCATCCGGTACCTCCAGGTGTGAACGTGGTGGAAACGTCACCTTCAGCAGGTGAGTACAACACCAACCAGTCATTACTCCTCCGTCTCCTCCCTCACTCCCTTCCTTCTCTCCCTCTCTTCCTCATCTCTCCCCTTTCTATTCCTTCTCTCTCTAGCTCCCTCCTTCACTCCCTGCCTTCTCTCTCTCCCTCTCTCTCTCCCTTCCTTCTCTCCCTCTATCTCTCTCTTTTCCTTATCTCTCCGCTTTCTATTCCTTCTCTCCCTAGCTCCCACTGTCCCTCTCCCTCTCTCTCTCACTCTCCCTCTCCATCTCTCTCTCTCTCTCTCTCTCTCTCTCCCTGTTTCTCTATCTCTCTCTCTCTCTCTTACTCTCCCTCTCTCTCTCTCTCTCTCTTTTACTCTCCCTCTCTCTCTCTCTCTCTCTCTCTCTCTCTCTCACTCTCTCTCACTCTCTCCCTCCCTCTCTCTCTCTCTCTCTCTCTCTCTCTCTCTCTCTCTCAGGTTAATTAGTCTGGTGTCCTGCTGAGTGGATCAATACAGATCAAGCGCACGTCTGCTGAGGAGCTCACACCCACCCGCCCACCCCCACACTCCCTCGGAGGACTGGCCCTGATGTTTATGTATGCTTTATTAACACGCTGATTCGTTTATAACATGTTTATAGATCAGTAGAACCGATCTGGAGTGCTGAAATCTGTGTGATGTTCCGCTGAGCACTCGGTTTGTGCTGGTGAGCACTGCCCTCTGCTGGCCAGACGGTTTTCCCAGACTGTGATATCCTGTATATCGTCGCTGTCCAGTGAAAAACATGTATCTCCACTTTTGTCCATTTTTACTTTTATGCATCATTTGAACACACCAGCTGCCGTTTACACTGTGTCAGAATCTCATGATGAGTGGACCAACAGAAATGGCCCAAAACTGTTTGAAAAGACGTCTGGTTCCATTGACTTACATTAAAGGTAAATGAGGTTTTTGGCCTCTCCTGTAAAGTTGCCATTTTGGAGATACTTTTTTTTTGTTTTTCTTTGGACAGCGACGATATAAAGACATCCTCCCCAACCCGCCCCCCCGACCAGAACCGCCCCCCGCTGTAATCTGAAGGCCGGGATCTTTATCTGAGATAATGAGCTCCCAGGGGGCGCTGCAACCACACACAGCACCACTCGCCACACACTACTGCCAGCACTGCCTGGGGTGTGTGAGTGTGCGCGTGAGTGAGTGAGTGAGTGAATGAGTGAGTGAGAGAGAGAGAGAGAGAGACTAAACGTCACCTGGTTTAAAGTGGGGGAGAGAGTGAACACCTGGCCAGGTCTCTTCTGATGGAGTCCCCAAAACCTGCAGAGAGAGAGAGAGAGAGAATATGTGATGGAGAGAGAGAGAGAGAGAGAGGAAGAGGAAGAGAGAGAGAGAGGAATAGAGAGAGAGTGTGTGTGTGATGGAGAGAGAGAGAGAGAGAGAGAGAGAGAGAGAGAGAGAGAGAGAGAGAGAGAGAGAGAGAGAGAGAATATGTGATGGAGAGAGAGAGAGAGAGAGAGAGAGAGAGAGAGAGAGAGAGAAAGTGATGGAGATAGAGAGAGAGAGGAAGAGAGAGAGAGAGAGTGATGGAAAAAGAGAGGGGAAGAGGGAGAGAAAGTGATGGAGAGAGAGAGAGAGAGAGAAAGAGAGAGGAAGAGAATATGTGATGGAGAGAGAGAGAGAGAGAGTGATGGAGAAAGAGAGGGGAAGAGGGAAAGAGAGTGATGGAGATAGAGAGAGAGAGAAAGAGTGATGGAGAAAGAGAGGGGAAGAGGGAGAGAGAGTGATAGAGAGAGAGAGAGAGAGAGAGAAAGTGATGGAGATAGAGAGAGAGAGAAAGAGTGATGGAGAAAGAGAGGGGAAGAGGGAGAGAGAGTGATGGAGAGAGAGAGAGAGAGAGAGAGAAAGTGATGGAGATAGAGAGAGAGAGAAAGAGTGATGAAGAAAGAGAGGGGAAGAGGGAGAGAGAGTGATTTAGCCCTGTATGCACCAGCACTGAGTTAAACCCTGTAGTGTCCTGTAGGGGGCAGCAGAGCACCACAGAAATAACTGGGCTACAAACCCAACGGCAGGACCCTCTCAGGGATCCGCTCGCTCCCTCCGACTCACAGAGCCATTCCCAGGTTCTAGCTCTGACCTCGGAGGAATGTTCTCGGTCCTGTAGCTCCAGACTCAGGTGGAGGGTCAGGTGGAGGCTTTATACAGGTGTGGTGGGCGTTTCAGAGCCGGAGGAGCAGTGTGTGTTACGGTCGGTGTGAGGAATTCCGGAGTGTTATCGGCCCGGTCCTCATGGAATGTAAACAGCAGCCGGTCTAAACAAATCTGGTAGGACTATTACAGTAGGAGGTTCCTGAGAGCTGGGTCACACGACAAAACCACGACACACCATAACACCGGCTCCGGCTGACAGGCTGGAATAAACATTCCACTCAACATTCCACAGTGCGCTGCACCCGGCCTAACGCTGGCACGCAGTCGGTCGGAGTTCTTCAGTGTTCCTTCCACAGCAAGGAGAAACACCGCCACACTGCCCACCCGGTATTCCGGCACAGCTCCAGGTGTTCCACAACAGCCCAAGCTGAGGGAGGGGACACCAGAGGGAAGGCGTGCCCCATGGCGTCAGGTCAGCCCCATGGATGACGCACGGCATGCCCGAGGCCAGTATGGGGTACACCTTAACAGGCGGAGGAATCATCAGAGCGCCCCCTAGCGGTGCGTATCCACCGAGTATCAGTGCAGCCACAAATTCAAATCCAGAACTCTGCCGCATCCGCTTCCCGTCACACAACAGCACCTGCTACCGGAGGAGGAGGAGGAGCTGTGAGGAGCTCAGGCGGCTCTGGGCTGGACTGACTGGACCTCCGGTGATGGGTCACCTGTTCTGGGGGTCTCAAGGTTTAACTACCCATGACCCACACGGGAACACGCTACTTTGGAATGTGGTGGAACCTGGACTGGAGGACTCGTTGAGCATGTCGTGGTACCCGTGGAGATCCGGGATCGACTGCTCTACTCGTCTGAGCGTGGAACCACACTCCAGCTCAGTTACACAGTTCGATCACTCCAGGTCTGATCAGTCCAATCAACCTGTCTGGGGTCAGTGCCTGCAGGACCGATCACTCTGGAGCTGACAAATTCAGTCCAAGCTGATCACTCTGATCACTTCAGGGCGGATCACTCTGAGGCTGATCACCTAGGATCCGTACAATCTAAGATCTTCCATCACTGTGGGTGTGACATCCTGGATCCGATCAACTCAAATCAGGCTGGTTCTGATCACCCCAGGTCCAGTCACCCCAATCAATCTGTGTGCAATCCCTCTAATGACTGCTGTCAATCCAGGTCCAATCACTTCAGATCTGATCACACTGGGTCTGATCACACCTGCCAATCATCATGGGGCAGGTCACTGTCGGATTGAGTGCTCGTGGATGATCCCTCTACTGAAATCCGTTCGGTTCAGGCCGATCACTTGATCCCTCCGAGGATAATCGTTCTAGATTCTTTCCATCTAAGCTGATCACATGGATCCCTCCAGCTCTGATCACTCAGGATCCTAATACTCTAGGTCCAGTCGTTGTAAAAAGGCTGTGATTGGTCCAGAACAGTATTCCTGTCTGGCCTGGTTTTCCGAGCTGGGATGGAGTTTATGGAGCTCCAGATGGAGCAGTAATTACCACTGACCCATTTTCCACACACCATTAGAACTCACTGATCTCTGCGAGCGTGCGGCTGGAATGGCTGAACAGCCACATCAGCCGCACCATGGGAGGACAGCAGCAGCAGCAGCAGCAAAGAACTCCTACGGGGCATCTCCGTGATCTCCCCCGGCATTCCGACACTGCAGTACGGACGCCGGTTATGAAGGAAAGGGACTGAGAGGCTCTGAGTGAACCGCCTCTGACTCGTACGGGGCGCGTTCACACGGGGCAGGTTTGGGTCGATTACAGCGATCTCTGGTGGGATTGATCTATTAGTGCGGTCCAGTGGGAACGCTGCCAAATCATCCCCTCTGGGAATTTCGGTTCACTTCCAAATGAAGCCACTGGAGGCAGCGTGGTGCACTGGTTTCTCCCTGCCTCGAGTCCTCTTCCTCTCTAATCTCACAAGGCAGATTAAACAAGTCATACAGAAACCCCACCCGCCGGGGCAGCGTGCTTCAGCGAGGGTGTCGGATCTCATCCCCGTTAACGTACAACACTTGTCTAACGCACCTAACGACCTGGTAACTGATGGCATACGGACGCTGGAGATTACACCCTGGTGCTGGAGGCACCCTGCCCAGCACATCTGGGAGCCTTCCCTGCTCCCAACACACCAGATTCCACACATCAGCTCATTAGCAAGCCCTGCCAGGGCTGCAGGGGAGTGTCAAAGCCGGGAATCCACCGCGGCGTCCAGGGAAGGACACACAGGAATCCGTCCCATCCGCACACCCAACGTGTGCGGACGCGAAGTGGAGCTCACTAACAAATCCACACCCACAGCCGACCCTGCCGTGCCCTGCCTTCACAACAGCGGCGTAGCGGTGACTCACACTCGGGAACTGTAGGGGGAGCCCAAGAGCCCAGCTAACCAAACCTCACATAATGCTAGGGCATAGGGCATGTAAACCGACTCGGCGTGGCATTCCGACTCGGGTCCGGATCGAGGCAGCCGAGCTGCAGATACAGGCCCCCCTGGCTCGTCCGGAGCTCATACGACCGAACGTCTGTGTATGACGCCAAATCAGAACCACAGCTGTAGTTCACCTCCTCCCCCGGCGCTCGGACCGCCACATCCCAATAACAGCTAATGTAGCCGCAGCTAATGAGCTGTGAGAACCGAGCAGGAGGCAGCGTACGCACCCCCCACCCGCACACCCGCACGCCCCACACCCCCCACCCCCCACCACGGTGGAGCTGATTTCTGAGTAGATGGAGCTGTCTATATTTATATGGAGAGGGGAGGGAGGTAATCTCACACCGGCTGGCAGGTAGTTAAACACATCCAGTCCATCCTGTCTGCTCTAATACATCACACGCACTCCCGCACACGCACACTCCCGCACGCGCACGCGCACGCACGCACACTCCCGCACACACACACACACACACACCTCCACCATCTATAACACACACACACACACACCCCAACACCTCCACCATCTATAACACACACACTACCGCACACGCACACACACACACAAGCACACACACCTCCACCAACATCTATAATACACACACACACACCCCAACACCTCCACCATCTATAAACACACACACTCCCGCACACACACTCCCGCACACGCACACACCCCAACACCTCCACCACCATCTATAATACACACACACACACCCCAACACCTCCACCATCTATAAACACACACACTCCCGCACACACACACACACACACACCTCCACCATCTATAACACACACGCACACACCCCAACACCTCCACCATCTATAACACACACACACACTCCCGCACACGCACACTCCCGCACGCACACGCACACACACACACCTCCACCAACATCTATAATACACACACACACCTCCACCATCTATAACACACACTCACACCCCAACACCTCCACCATCTATAACACACACACACACCCCAACACCTCCACCATCTATAACACACACACACACCCCAATACCTCCACCATCTATAACACACACACTCCCGCACGCACTCGCACGCACACACACACCCCAACACCTCACCAATATCTATAACACACACACACACCCCAACACCTCACCAATATCTATAACACACGCACTCCCGCACACGCACACTCCCGCACGCACACACACACACCTCCACCAACATCTATAATACACACACACACCTCCACCATCTATAACACACACACACACCCCAACACCCCCACCATCTATAACACACACACACACACCCCAATACCTCCACCATCTATAACACACACACTCCCGCACGCACTCGCACGCACACACACACCCCAACACCTCACCAATATCTATAACACACACATGGATATGAAATATGAACCCAGCTCAAAGGGAAAAAGAATAAAGACATAGTGGATACAAAAACCCTCCATACAAGCATTCCCAACACGGACTCCCAACACGCACATGTTCCCAACACATATTACAAAAGGACATTTCCAACCTGCACTCTCAACATATAGTCCCATTATAAACTCCCATATTCCCGACATGCACATTCCGAGTGTTCACTCTCCATGCACCTCGCCAACTCTCCAAATTCCCGAAACCATATGGCCAATGCTCATGCCCATACATTCCTGATACACACCTCCACACCGCACACCCCAAAACACTTTCACAATTCCACACAAACTCCCAACATGTCAACCCATTTCCGACTTATTTACCACACATACTACCAAACCACATTCCCAGTGCAAACTTCCAATACACATTTCCAACACGCACTCCCAACAAATTTCCAACGCGCACTCCCAACACGTTTCCAACACGCACTCCCAACACGTTTCTGACATGAACTCCCAACACACATCTAATCAATCCATCAACTGCAGGCAAGCTAATACGGAAATCAGGAGCATGATTCCCAACAGGCATTCCCAACACACAATCTCAACATGACCTCCCAACACACATTACCAATGGGCACTCCCAACACACATTCCCAATGGACACTCCCAACACACATTCTCAACATGACCTCCCAACACACAATCTCAACATGAACTCCCAACACACATTCCCAATGGGCACTCCCAACACACATTCCCAATGGGCACTCCCAACACACAATACCAATGGGCACTCCCAACACACAATACCAATGGGCACTCCCAACACACATTCCCAATGGGCACTCCCAACACACAATCTCAACATGAACTCCCAACACACATTCCCAATGGGCACTCCCAACACACAATCTCAACATGAACTCCCAACACACATTCCCAGTGGGCACTCCCAACACACATTTTCACTGAACACTACCAACACATATTCCTGACATGAACTCCCAACATACACTCCCAACACATTCCAAATGCCCAGTCTCGGCCTGAACTCGCAGTGCATGTTTCCAGCATGAATTCCCAACACACACTCCCAACAGTCCAAAACATTCTGACTCACATTCCCAACCCAATATGTATTCCACACACACTGTCAGCCTGCATTTCAAATGCACAGTCTAAACACGCTCTGCTGACCCACCACCCTTCCCAACACCAGCAGCCTCCGCATCCCGTCCGCACCGAAACCCCCACTTTTTAAATGTCACATCAGACGAAGGTCAGGAATTCTGCCCCTCACAGACACGGAGCCGGCGGGCTGGTGGTGTTGGGGGGGAGTGTGGTGGGATAATGAGACTCTCCAGTGATGAGTGGCCCTGTTCTGAGCCTGTGTGTGAGTGTGCGGGTGAGTGTGCGGGTGAGTATGATCCAGGTGGTTCAGTCCGGGACGTGTATGAGGCTTCAAATGCGGCTCAGCTGCTCTCTCTCTCTTTCTCTCTCTCTCCCCCCACCCTCCCTCTCTCTCTCCCTCTCTCTCTCTCCCTCTTCCCCTCTCTCTCTCTTTCTCTCTCTCTACCCCCTCCCTCCCTCTCTCTCTCCCTCTCTCTCTCTCTCCCCCTCTCTCTCCTCTCTCCCTCTCCCTATCTCTCTCCCCGCCCCCTTCCTACCTCTCTCCCTTTCTCTCTCCCTCTCTCTCTCTCCCTCTTTCTCTCTCCCTCCCTCTCTCTCTAGACTTCATCCACCTCTCCTCCTCTCTTTCTAAACTCTCTCCTCCTCTGTCCTCCGCTTTCTTGTCCTGGGCTTTCTGACAGATGTCCGTCAATAACCACCTCTCTCTCTGTCTCCCCTCCTCTTTCTTTGTCTGCTGCTTCTCTTCCTCTCCCTCCATCTCCTTCACTCCCCCTCTCCCTCCCTCCCTCCCTCCCTCTCTCCCTCTCTCCCTGCAGGTGTCTGTACCCCTCCTGCTGTATGTTATAGTGTATGTGAGTTATTGTTGTGTCTAACTGTCACTCTCTCCTTCACCCATCACAGGCAGTGCATTATGGGAAATGACCCCTGAGGAGATTATGCCCCTGCTGGAACACTCGGCTCTGTTAAAAGTACAGTGGGTTCTGTTTACAGATGTTCTAATGTGTTCTCATTGGACAGAAACCCACATGTGGAGACGCTCCAATTCCTCACACCTCACCTGCTGAAATACCTCACCTGCTTGGCTCTCTGCCTAACGGAGTAGCAGTAGATCGCATGTATGGAGGCTTGGGGTTGCCTTTATATGCTGGAGTAATAACCGATCTGTTTCAGGTGCTCTGATTCTTGTCCTGGTACGCGGGAACACCAGTAGATCCCTTTACAGGTGCTCTGATTGGTCCTCTTAGAAATAACGCTAGATCTGTTTTACAAGCCGTCGGATTTCCTCCCCGTCTATTGGAATAACAGTAGATCTCTTTTATATGCCGGATTACGGGCAGGTGGTGTTGGGTGGTACAGACTAAAACCAGCTCCAGGTTTAAACAGTGTTTACTGGACTGTACTGGAATCTTCCTGGAATGTTTACCCTCACTGGCTGGTACAGGAGACCGCACCTCCCGAGCAGGAAGGGGATAAATGGGTGCGGAATAATCAAGTAATGATAACAACCACTAACGCAGTACGGGAAACGTGTCAGTATAATATTTTGATGGAGGCCGACTAAAAACGTAGAGATGCTACAAACAACGCTCTCCTGATATTCCCTGATTTCCATGTCTGGAAAAGACCCTTAATAGCCCGTGACCTGAGGGGAGCAGTCCATGTGTTGGTTTGGCAGTATCCATGTACTCCTATACGTGTTTAAATACAGACAGGTATTTATTGATCACTGTTCACCCAGCACGCTGCCCACCCACTGTACGAAGCACATGACAGGCACAGGATCTCACACTGCCCAGACAGACAGCTCGGCTCCGCCTACAGACAGTTTCCAATTAAGCTGCTTCATTCACATCAGCCCGCTGCACGTCCGAGTACTGAGCAACAACACCGGCTGAATCCCCAATCATAGCGCACCACGTAGGGTAAGTGGCTCCTGCCCCCAGCGGTGCCCCACATGCCCATTACACAGCCAAGTGGGATTCAGCCATGTGTACACAATTCCATACGGGACCGATGCTTTGGTGTAGAAGCCAGAACCTGCACACTGTGTTAGATAGGAAGGAAGGAGGGTGTTTGGGATTCAGTCACTGACAATCCAGCCGAGCTACAACAGCTGAGCTACAACAGCTGAGCTACAACAGCTGAGCTACAACAGCTGAGCTAATGTTACTACACCTCACTGGAACCAGAGACCATATCCACGCTGGAGTACAGTCAGCAGATACGGTCGGGGTCAGGTTACCCGCCGACTCTCTAGCCTGTTTGCGTGTGCAGCCGTGTCGGAGGCGTAGCTGGGACGGTCCGTATGTGGTTTTGGGTGAGACTTTGAGAGATCGGCTCATGAAGCTGCTCCAACTGTGAGACCAGCCACCAAAGCTTCGGGCATACCAGGAATTCCCTGGTACGGCGTGAACTGGCTCAGTGAGAGAGGAAGAGGAAAACTTACCAGGAATATCCTCTCCAGCTGGTCCTGGATGTCCTTCATGCCCGGAAACGCTGCCACTCCCTGGATCATCTCAATGAAGATACATCCGACACCCCTGCAACACACGAGCACCACAGGTCTATTAACCTGCTGCAGTCACAACCAGTACCAGCACTTCAGCTCCACCCGTCCAGCCTACAGCAGTTCAGCTCCACCCGTCCAGCCTACAGCAGTTCAGCTCCACCCGTCCAGCCTACAGCAGTTCAGCTCCACCCGTCCAGCCTACAGCAGTTCAGCTCCACCCGTCCAGCCTACAGCACTTCAGCTCCACCCGTCCAGCCTACAGCACTTCAGCTCCACCCGTCCAGCCTACAGCAGTTCAGCTCCACCCGCCCAGCCTACAGCAGTTCAACTCCACCCGTCCAGCCTACAGCACTTCAGCTCCACCCGTCCAGCCTACAGCACTTCAGCTCCACCCGTCCAGCCTACAGCACTTCAGCTCCACCCATCCAGCCTACAGCAGTTCAGCTCCACCCGTCCAGCCTACAGCAGTTCAGCTCCACCCGTCCAGCCTACAGCAGTTCAGCTCCACCCGTCCAGCCTACAGCAGTTCAGCTCCACCCGTCCAGCCTACAGCACTTCAGCTCCACCCGTCCAGCCTACAGCAGTTCAGCTCCACCCGTCCAGCCTACAGCACTTCAGCTCCACCCGTCCAGCCTACAGCACTTCAGCTCCACCCGTCCAGCCTACAGCAGTTCAGCTCCACCCGCCCAGCCTACAGCAGTTCAACTCCACCCGTCCAGCCTACAGCACTTCAGCTCCACCCGTCCAGCCTACAGCACTTCAGCTCCACCCGTCCAGCCTACAGCACTTCAGCTCCACCCATCCAGCCTACAGCAGTTCAGCTCCACCCGTCCAGCCTACAGCAGTTCAGCTCCACCCGTCCAGCCTACAGCAGTTCAGCTCCACCCGTCCAGCCTACAGCAGTTCAGCTCCACCCGTCCAGCCTACAGCAGTTCAGCTCTACCCGTCCAGCCTACAGCAGTCAACTCCACCTGTCCAGCCTACAGCAGTTCAGCTCCACCCGTCCAGCCTACAGCACTTCAGCTCCACCCGTCCAGCCTACAGCAGTTCAGCTCCACCCATCCAGCCTACAGCAGTTCAGCTCCACCCGTCCAGCCTACAGCAGTTCAGCTCCACCCGTCCAGCTTACAGCAGTTCAGCTCCACCCGTCCAGCCTACAGCAGTTCGGCTCCACCCGTCCAGCCTACAGCAGTTCGGCTCCACCCGTCCAGCCTACAGCAGTTCGGCTCCACCCGTCCAGCCTACAGCAGTTCAGCTCCACCCGTCCAGCCTACAGCAGTTCAACTCCACCCGTCCAGCCTACAGCAGTTCAGCTCCACCCGTCCAGCCTACAGCAGTTCAGCTCCACCCGTCCAGCCTACAGCAGTTCAACTCCACCCACCAAGTCTACAGCAGTTTAGCTCCACCCTCCACCCAGCTCTATTTTTTATACCTGGACTTCAGGTGAGCCTGGGCCCGTTAACCGGTCCACTCAGAGAGATCAGCTCTGACTGAGAGCCTGAAGGACTCAGCCAGGCTGACGTCTCAGTTAGCTCCGGCGTTTAGAGCCCAGCTCAGGGTGTGCGTCTTTTTGCTGCTGTCAGATTTCATTTCTCAGACAGCGGCTGCTTCCTGACACATTTACTTTACGCTCCAGCGCACGCGCCCGCACACACACGCGCCCGCACACACACACACACGCGCCCGCACACACGCGCGCCCGCACACACACACACGTTTCGGTCCATTTCACCCCCCAGACGCCCGTCTAAACCGTCTCCCTCCACACACTAATAAAAGCACATATAAACGTTCCAGAAGAACAACCACACACTGCCAGACCAGCGCCTCAGCTCACCCCAGCACATCCAGAGACTCTCCCACACTCAGACGCTCACATGTCCCTCCGTCCCTCATTTATCCGTCCCCCAGTCCCTCCGTCCCTCATTCCTCAGTCCCTCCGTCACTCCGTCCCTCCGTCCCCACCGTCCCTCCGTCCCTCATTCCTCCGTCCCTCCGTCCCCCAGTCCCTCCGTCCCTCAGTCTGTCCAGATTACATTTACAGACGCCCAGATTTGATAACAGCAGCGGATTCCCTCTCTAGATTACACTGACGGGTGTTCTGATGTGTCCTCTGTCTGATGGAATAACAGTAGATCCCGTTTACAGATGCTCAGATTTGTCCACTCTCTGTGTAGACAGTGTTGGGGCTCAGGGTGCGGGTCACGCAGACGAAGAGTGACGTGATGAGCGCTCTTTCTGAGGAGGTGAATGAAGCTCCGTGTGGCTGTGGATATGCACTCCTCTCTGAGAGCGAGGGAGCTTACTGACGTCTGGGTGCCATTCTGCCTGCGGCGCAGCGGCAGCTCTGCCAGAGAGAGTAATCAGACGATCTGTGATCTGGGTAACTGCCTCTCCGTCACCGAGCCAGAGGAACAAGCGGCACCGGCTGATGATCACCTTCAGTCAGCTCACTACTCTCACTACAGCTGCTGACCAACACGCTCATACTTAACACGCCTGCAGGGCCGCGGGCAGCTCTCTACACACTCTCAACCCCACTGACCCTACAGGACACTCTGTAGGTGTGCAGGTCCAGACTGTAGTCCATCTGTTTCTCTGTGTACTGTATTACCCTGTTCTTCAATGGTCAGGACCCCCACAGGACCCCCACA
>JAMWET010004365.1:60000-75962 GCA_024036415.1 Prochilodus magdalenae
AGAGATTTTTTTTGTGCAATAATAATAATGATAATAATAATAATAATAATAATAATAATAATGTCCTACAGCCATCTCAGAAATACGAAGAACGCAGAGTGCAGTGTGCTGGGCTTGAAGGTTTGGGTGTAGGCCGTTGGGTGCAGCGTGCTGGGTGTGAGAGGTTGGGTGTAGGCTGTTGGGTGCAGCGTGCTGGGCGTGAAGGGTCGGGTGTAGGCTGTTGGGTGCAGCGTGCTGGGCGTGAAGGGTCGGGTGTAGGCTGTTGGGTGCAGCGTGCTGGGCGTGAAGGGTCGGGTGTAGGCTGTTGGGTGCAGCGTGCTGGGTGTGAAGGTTTGGGTGTAGGCTGTTGGGTGCAGCGTGCTGGGCGCGAAGGGTCGGGTGTAGGCTGTTGGGTGCAGCGTGCTGGGTGTGAGAGGTTGGGTGTAGACCGTTGGGTGCAGCGTGCTGGGTGTGAGAGGTTGGGTGTAGACTGTTGGGTGCAGCGTGCTGGGTGTGAGAGGTTGGGTGTAGGCCGTTGGGTGCAGCGTGGTGGGTGTGAGAGGTTGGGTGTAGGCCGTTGGGTGCAACGTGCTGGGCGTGAGAGGTTGGGTGTAGACCGCTGGGTGCAGTGTGCTGGGCTTGAAGGTTTGGGTGTAGGCTGTTGGGTGCAGCGTGCTGGGTGTGAGAGGTTGGGTGTAGGCTGTTGGGTGCAGCGTGCTGGGTGTGAGAGGTTGGGTGTAGGCTGTTGGGTGCAGCGTGCTGGGCGTGAAGGGTCGGGTGTAGGCTGTTGGGTGCAGCGTGCTGGGTGTGAGAGGTTGGGTGTAGGCTGTTGGGTGCAGCGTGGTGGGCGTGAAGGGTCGGGTGTAGACCGTTGGGTGCAGTGTGCTGGGTGTGAGAGGTTGGGTGTAGACCGCTGGGTGCAGCGTGCTGGGTGTGAGAGGTTGGGTGTAGACCGTTGGGTGCAGCGTGTGAAGGGTCGGGTGTAGACCGCTGGGTGCAGCGTGCTGGGTGTGAGAGGTTGGGTGTAGACCGTTGGGTGCAGCGTGGTGGGTGTGAGAGGTTGGGTGTAGGCCGTTGGGTGCAGCGTGCTGGGTGTGAGAGGTTGGGTGTAGGCCGTTGGGTGCAGCGTGCTGGGTGTGAGAGGTTGGGTGTAGACCGCTGGGTGCAGCGTGCTGGGTGTGAGAGGTGATGTATGTAGCCCGTAGACCGTTGGGTGCAGCGTGCTGGGTGTGAGAGGTTGGGTGTAGACCGCTGGGTGCAGCGTGCTGGGTGTGAGAGGTTGGGTGTAGACCGCTGGGTGCAGCGTGGTGGGTGTGAGAGGTCGGGTGTAGACCGTTGGGTGCAGCGTGGTGGGTGTGGTTACCGAAGTCGGCGAGTTTCAGCTCTCCGCTGTCGCTGATCAGCAGGTTCTGCGGTTTGAGGTCCCGGTGCAGAATGTAGCGCTGATGGATGTAGGACAGACCCCGCAACAACTGGAACAGGAACAGCTGGAGAGAGAGAGAGAGAGAGAGAGAGAGAGAGAGAGAGAGAGAGAGAGAGAGAGAGAGAGAGAGAGAGAGAGAGAGAGAGAGAGAGAGAGAGAGAGAGAGAGAGAGAGAGAGAGAGAGAGAGAGAGAGAGAGAGACACACATCTGTATGGGTATCTGATCTGTATCCCGGCGTTCCAGCCTCCTCCACTCCGAGTGAACCAGAATTAGCTACGCGGTTACGAACCGGTTCCGACTCCAGCAGGCAGGTCCGCTGAACCTCTGCTACACCAGCACTGGCGGGTTTGTGTCACAGCTGCTGACATGAGTAGATCTGTGTTGATGACTGTCACCATCACACGTGTCCAAAGTGTTTCTGCAGCTCTGGCATCACAACCAAATCCCAACCGAACCGAAGCCCAGCCGAACTGAATCACTTCCTAAAGAATCCCAGCCGAACTGAATCACTTCCTAAAGAATCCCAGCCGAACTGAATCCCAGCCGAACTGAATCATTTCCTAAAGAATCCCAGCCAAACCAAATCCCAGCCAAACTGAATCACTTCCTAAAGAATCCCAGCCGAACTGAACCATTTCCTAAAGAATCCCAGCCGAACTGAATCACAGCCAAACCAAATCCCAGCCAAACTGAATCATTTCCAAAAGAATCCCAGCCAAACTGAATCATTTCCAAAAGAATCCCAGCCGAACTGAATCACAGCCAAACCAAATCCCAGCCGAACCAAATCCCAGCCGAACTGAATCATTTCCTAAAGAATCCCAGCCGAACTGAATCCCAGCCGAACTGAATCATTTCCTAAAGAATCCCAGCCAAACCAAATCCCAGCCAAACTGAATCACTTCCTAAAGAATCCCAGCCGAACTGAACCATTTCCTAAAGAATCCCAGCCGAACTGAATCACAGCCAAACCAAATCCCAGCCAAACTGAATCATTTCCAAAAGAATCCCAGCCAAACTGAATCATTTCCAAAAGAATCCCAGCCAAACCAAATCCCAGCCGAACTGAATCACTTCCTAAAGAATCCCAGCCGAACTGAATCCCAGCCGAACCGAATTATTTCTTAAAGAATCCCAACCGAACCGAATCCCAGTTAACCTGAATCTCAGTGAGGTCAGTTAAACGTTCTGACGTTCTCCTGCGCGTTCTCCTCTCTGACTTTTAGTTCATATTTGACCGGTTCTTACTATGGCCGGGTTCTGTGTGTACATCAGGAGACACCACACATGCTCTCCGGAATATTTACACAGCGGAATGTCATTACCTATCCCAGCACAAAGATCTGTGTGTGTGTGTTCTCGTCTCGCTATCCTTGTAAGGCCTTCAAGCCCTCACAATGACACTATCAGCACAAACGGCTCTTGGAAAAGCTGAAGAGTCGGAATACAGGAGTTCCGGATGAGGAGCTCACGGTTAAGGTTCCGTTCGGGTATAGGTGTACTACTATCCGGCAGTAGGATCAATAGGAACCTGCAGAGGTCCTCAGAAGTACAGCTAAACAAGCATGAGCATGTGTGTGTCAACCTGCCTCTATCTGAAGCTGGTTTCATTCATCAGCAGAATGGGGTCATGTGACGAGCTGCCAGCAGATCAAACGCGCGTGAGGATGTGTGTGTGTGGTGTTTAAACGAGTGTAAACGAGCACACACACACGCAGCCACACACACGCAGCCACACACGCACACACACGCACCCTCTCTTACACCCACACACACACATGCAGCCACACACACACCCACAAACACAGACCTACACAGACACACACAGCCACACACACACTCCCATTCCCACACACACACACCCACACACCCTCTCTTACACACACACACAGCCACACACACACACACACAGCCACACACACACACACACACACACCCTCTCTTACACACACACACAGCCACACACACACACACACACACGCAGCCACACGCCCACACACGCACCCTCTCGTACACCCACACACACACATGCAGCCACACACACACCCACAAACATAGACCTACACAGACACACACAGCCACACACACACTCCCATTCCCACACACACACACACACACACAGACACAGCCACACACACCCTCTCTCACACTCCTGCACGTTAGAGTACAGGGCGACTGATTTAGAACACGAGCTGAGGACAAAAGGAAGATTCCCGTCATGCGAATGAGTTTAAATATTAATTATAATTTATTCGTATGAATAATTAATGAGCTAATGATGGAGCCCCACACTGCGGCACACAGCCTGTATGTGCGGTAATGAGGTGTGGGATAGTTCCTGAAGCCCACCTGCTCTAATCCTGACATTAGCTTTAACCAAAGCTCCAGAGTGCAGGTGCGCAGCAGCTCCTCGCTAACACGCTAATGCTAACATATGCAACAGCGCCTGCTCCATCACCCTCTAATGAGCCCCAAACCGACATAGGCAATACGGTCAAACAGCTTCAAACTGGGTGGAGAAGGCCAGGACTGCTGGAGAGAGAGCTGTCAATCAAGCTTATTACCCACGCCCACTCAGTTTTCAGCCATGCTCATTGGTGCTCGTCTGCCCCGCTTCCTACGCACTTCAGCTGCGCTTTGGACCTGAGCCACCGCGGGCCAGATCCTCGTCCGGACTGCAGCAGCGCCATGCTAATTCCCATCACTGGTTAGCTACATTAGCCTCGTAGCTAACACCTGTGTTTCTATGACTGCGTTACAGTGTCCCCTCACTGACCCCCTGACTCCTGACCTCCGACCCCTCGCGCACACAAACGCCCAGCTCACCGGCTCCATCAGGGCGAGGAAAGTTTGTCTGGAGAGTGTTTCTCCTCATTAGTGAGGAGTAGAGGGCAGACAGTGGGGGGCTTGTGGCTGGACGCCCAGAATCCACCCCTCGCCAGCGCCCGCTCCGCCGCATGACCCGTAATTACATTAGCAGGCAGCTGATTAGCACTGCCTGCGCCATACTGGTGCCACGCGCGCCAGAGAGGGACGCACTCACGTGGCGAGCACACTCGGTTATGATATCAGCACTAGAGGCGGTTCTATAGCAGAACTAATTCTGGTTCTAGCTAATTATGGAACACATCTTTAGAACCTGACGCATGTGTTTGTCTAGACATTAGGGCACATGGAACACTGGAGGAACCCGGTACCCAGTTCTGGAATACAGACCATACCACAGCCAGCTTTCTGAGGAGGGACTTCACATCCCAGACGTTTACATAACCGCGTCCAGACGGAGTCAACATCCACCCGGCAGGTCGAGAGGGATGCATCGCAGGGCTCTGGAACGTGGGAGGGTCTTATCGTGAGGACACTACTGTAGCACACTGCTGGCAGCGGTACAGCTACACGAACCACGGACTGACCCAACACCACCCTTACAGACCTCCAGCGAGCGGTGGTGTCCTCCATGAGTCCTCCTGTTAGTGCAGCACCATCAGCAGACGGCTGCACCACGCAGGACTACATGCACACAGACCGTTACCACGACTGTCCTTAACACCACGTCACCGTCACCAAAGACTGCAGTGGTGTCGTACCAGACTGTCATGGAGTGACTCAGAATGGCAGCGGGTCATCTTCAGTGACGAGTCCCGCTTTAGTCTTGGTGGAGACGCCCAACGAATCCGTGTGTGGAGGCACCGTGGTCAGCACCGAGATGGACGGTCTGTCGTCACACGTCCAGAAGACCTGGTGTCCCTCCACCTCCACCCCTACCGCACCATCTGCAGGAACTGTGTGAGGATGTTCAAGCTGCATGGGATGGATTATCACAGGACTCCATCAGGAACCTCTACAGCTCCATACCGAGACGTCTGGCGTGTTGGGTTAGCGAACACGGCGGCCCGACGCCGTACTGAGAGACAGACTCCTGTATGTGCCGCCGTTTATAACTGCTTAATTATTCATCTGTATTTCAACCAGAGGCGAGGCAGGTAGGCGAGGCAGGTAGATCCTTTATTCATGTAGCTCCACGCTGCCGAAAGGAGAGATAGATTACCCACGCAGCACCGCCAGGGTTCTCCTCCCTCCTCCACCCTCACACCTTCTGCCACCTGGCCTCATTCACTCCATCATCCCTCTCTGACTCTAATTTCCTCCCTTCACTCACTCTCTTTAATTGCCCCTCCCGTGCCTCCTCTCTCTAATCTGAAAACGAGGTGGTAGTGTGCGTTCAGAGATCCGGAGATCACGGCTGTAATCCGGCCTGGAATTCTATAGACCTGTGTTCGGATCAGCTTCACAGATCAGACTATAACACAAGAGCAGCCGGAGCACAGACCCGGAGCGGCGGACAAACCTCAGTCTGAACCGGCTGTAGAGGTTTCAGTGTGCAGGTGAGCACACCTGTTCAGCATTTACATTTAGAGGTCTGCTTATAGTTATCTGTGATCTGTATCATCCTTTCATGTCTGCTGCTGACCAAAAAACCCAGCACACTGATATTAGTGTATGATAAAATTCCTTTAAATAGACGGTGGGTGGATGGATGGATGGATGGATGGATGGATGGATAGATAGATAGATCTATTTAGAAATTATCTAATTTTCCTATTAATTCCAATAAATTCCCAAAGTTCTCAAAAATTCCACGGAAAGTTAACATTTTGGAATATTTCTGAAATGTCTGAGCTACACATTCCTTATAGGGAATATCCCACCCTAATCCTGAGGGTCAGACAGCAGCGGCGCGAGCGCAGGGGAGAGAGACCCTCCTCCAGAGAGAAGATCACGACGGAGCAGATTACAGCCCAGAGGTGGAGGACCTACTTACCCTGACATTGTCCGGGTGGAGACCGCCGGGGTGCTTATCCATGTACTGGCACAGATCTGTGTGCTAGAAAGAGAAAAGAGGGAGAGAGAGAGAGAGGGAGAGACAGAGAGAGGGAGAGAGAGAGAGAGAGAGAGAGAGAGAGAGAGAGAGAGAGGGGGAGAGAGAGAGAGAGAGAGAGAGAGAGAGAGAGACAGAGAGAGAGGAGAGAGAGAGGGGGGGAGGAGAGAGTGAGACAGAGAGAGACAGAGAGAGAGAGTGAGACAGAGAGAGACAGAGAGAGAGAGACAGAGAGAGAGAGAGAGAGAGAGAGAGAGAGAGTTAGGAGAAGAATACACAGACTAGGTAACCGTGACCGTTACACGGTCTGCAGGTTAGAATGACCGGTGGATGACCAGACGAGCTCGTGTGGACTCGTGGACCGCTACGGCTTCATCCTTCTCATTTGGCCACGCCTACCCAACACCCGAGCCCACGCCTGTCCCGTCAGTGCCCTCTGGCCTTAATGGGCCTCTAATGCTGTCAGTGTGTGGCGGTCCTGTAACTGCTAGAGGTGCCAGTGGACTGAGGGATGTCTCGTCATGCCCACTCCGGGTCTGGAGCCTATGTAACTTTGGAGGAGTGTGTACCAGACCTGGCACCTCATCCCACACCAACAACACGATCTCCAGCGGCTAGAAGAAGCTAGCTCGGCATTCCCGGCAGTTCCTCCCGAGAACTGCTCCCTTCAGGTCCTTCCACAGCATTCCTATGGGATTAGAAATCATCTCAGCCGGGCAGGACCCGACCATGATACTACCACCACCATGTTTCACAGATGAGGTGAGGTTCTCATGCTGGAGGACCGTGTTCCCAGTTCTCCAGACATCAAGCTCTACTATACTGAGGTTCTCACTACTCGGGGTTCGGCCTTCCGCAAACACTCCAGCCCCCCCAGGGATGCAGGGGTGGGCACCCTCGGCTTAGCCCCTCAGAACCCAGCGAGGATCAGTAGCTGGGTTCCCCCTCCACACACCACAGGCCATGTTCGCGTGTGCCTGCTGGCCGACCTGTAAACACATTACCCACAACCCCCCACTCTGTACTCGGCGGGGATATCTACACTCAGATAAACGTGTTTCCTTTCATGCATAATGCAGCCGGCCGCCGGAACGAGCTCCGACACGGCCTGTCCGTCACCCGCACACACGCTCCGCTCCCCCTCCTCCCACTGTCCATCTTCATTAGCAGCTAGCTGTGGGGAGGATTGATGTCCTCGGTGTGAGGCTGCGGTTTGTTAGCATAAACACACAATGCTTCACGCCTGCTGAATATCTGGCAACCCGGTGCCATTCTCCTCAGCACAAACCCACACTGATGAGCCCACAGCGGTGGGTCCGGGCTTCCCATCGGAACCGAATCTGCCCGTGCTCGCCGGACCCACACCTCCGTACGCAGCGTCGGCACCCTACCCACCCCCCGCGGTCTGACGGGTCTGCCTCGCGCGCGTCGTGTGCCGCCTCAGATTTCATGAATAAATCAGAGGGTCTCATCTCATTCCGCCGCCTCATCCGATTTACAGACAGGAAGTGCATTCCACTCCGATCCGGTTTATCTGAGCATGAAATACAGCAGCCTGGGTCGGATTAGACCCTCGCTCGCGCTCGCAGCTGGAGCGGGCCTTAAACAGACCCCCACGCAGCGAGGCTGAGGCGATACCTCACCTGAGGAGCAGCTGATGGAATATCAGTGCAGGGAATGCTGGGACAGATCAGGCTTCCGAAAACCGCCCTGTAATATTGCACTACCTAACTGGAGCCCATTCTTAAAGGTGCGGTATGCGATTCGGGAGAGGGACTGTTGATGGTTTAACTCAACAGTAAAACGAGTACCCCCGTCCCCTGAGAGCTCCCTAAGCCCCGCCCCCAAATTCACAGACAAGCATCCCCCAGTGTGACCAACACCGAACCAGCACACGCGTCTGTTCAGGTCTCCCAACAGTTCCGCTCCTCAACACCATGTTCAGGTTTTACCTGTCTCCACTTCACCTGTCAGTCACCTCCGCATACCAGTGTGTGGGTGACGTGGTGGTCCTGCTACTCACCACGTACTCGAAGACCAGCGTGAGGGTCTCCTTGGTGTGTATGATGTCATGAAGCAGCACGATGTTGGTGTGTTTCAGGCCTTTCAGCAGTGACGCTGTAAAACACCAACAGCAGGGTTTCATCAGCACATGATAATAATAATAATAATAATAATATTACTACTACTAATATTACTACTACTAGCTCTACTGTTATTATTGTTATTATTATTACTATTATTATTGTTATTATTACTATTATTATTATTACTACTACTGTTATTATTATTATTACCATAATTATTATTATTATTACTATAATTATTATGACTATTAATACTACTGCTACTACTGTTATTATTATTGTTGTTATTATTATTATTATTGTTATTGTGTATTATTGTATTATTATATAGCACTGTGTTAAAGTAGTCACAAAGCCATATAACATTTAATTTAATTAATATTTACATTAATTTCATATGTAATTAATTCAATAATATTTTATTTGAAACTTTAGGGTATAAAAAAGAGTGTAAATAATAATATTTAATAATATATTTAATATTTAAGTAATTAAATTTCCATTTTTTAAATGTTAATAGTATTTAAAATAAATATATATAAACTATTAATAACACAATAAATAGCACCTGCCTGTACCCAACACCGCGACCCGGACAGATATGTGCAGAAGTCTGACAACCTGGTGGTTAGTTTCCACACATCTAAGTGTACCCAAACAGTAAGGGCGGTGTTTCACCAGAACACGCCTCCTCCTCCTCCTCCTCCTCCTCCTCCGCCTCCTACTTCACTCCTACCAGTCTGGAGTTCAGCATCACTCTTCCTCCCTTTCCTCACTAAGAGAGGGTTAGGGTTAGGGAGCAGCTCCTTCACCATGACTGATGGAGGTTGGGACACTCCGTCGGGTCAGCAGAGCTACTTCTCCATCCTCTCATGTTGGACTGACTCCTCTCCTACTCACTATCGCCCCCTCAGGTACACGGTGCTACAGTAAACAAACAGCAGCTGTGTGTCTCAGTGTGTGGTAGTATGGTGTGGTAGTATGGCCTCACCCTCTCTGATGGCGGTGAAGGGGGTCCCCTCCTCCTCCTGCAGCCGGATCACTTTCAGAGCCACCAGCTTACCATTAACCCTGAACACACACACACACACACACCACACACACACAGACACAGACACCACACACACACAGACAACACACATGCGAACACACACACACAGACACCACACACACGCGAACACACACACAAACACAAACACGCAGACTTCAGTGCATCACTTTAACAGAGCGGTTAGGTGTGTGTGTGGGTGTAAATGAGTGTGTGTGTGTGTGTGTGTGGGTGTGTGTGTAAGTGTGTGTGTGTGTGTGTGTGTGTGTGTGTGTGTGTGTGTGTGTGTGTGTGTGTGTGTGTGTGTGTGTGTGTGTGAGTGTGTGTATTTGTGTAGTCTGTGTGAGTGTGTGTGTGTGTGTGTGTGTGGTTGGGGGTGTGTGTGTGGTTGGGGGTGTTGATTATTTTAGGTCAATGAAACCTAATTTGGGTGCGGTGGGCCGAGACCTGCAGCAGCCATTAAACCGCACCCAACTCACCAATCAGAGCCGAACCCACACCAACGAATACCTTTATTAGCATGACAGAGTCCATCAATAGCCCGACTCGCTCCAGCGCGTGCGGAATGAGATCTCACAGGCACTAACGCGGGGGAACCGCGTCGGAGCCCGGGCCGAGCAGCCCACCCTGCGCTACCCTGATCCACCGAGCTCTGGGGTTACAGAGCTCATCAGGGGGCTACACAGACACAGGCTGCTCAGGTTATACAGCCGCTGATGGAGAGCTGGAGCCAAACACCAACACACCACCACCCAAACACCAACATCCAAACACACCACCACACAAACACAGACACACCAACGGCCCTCCCTACTACTTAACTGACCAGATCAATATCCCTGAAGTTGAGTTGATGCTGCACTCTGATTAAAGAGTGTTCCCTTTATGTTTTTTGAGCAGTGTGTATATATATATGTATATATATGTGTGTGTTTATGAGAGTATGATGTATAAGGTAGCAGAGCGCTTCATATAAACCAGCTGGATATTAATAAATGTAACTGGTAACGAACTCCAGAGTCATGTATACCAACAACTAACCCGTTAAGGAGGGTCAACACCCCGGACTCGGCTCCGTCTGGAATACGTGGTGCTGATTTCTCTCTCTCTCTCTCTCTATATATATATATATATATATATGTATGCATATAAACACATGTCTTTATTAATGATATTAATATGTGGTTTATTATACACATATAACCTGCACTAAACTGTGTAGCTCCACAAGCAGTGGCCTGTACCACCCCAACACACACTCACACACACTCACACACACTCACTTGCTCTTCCCTTTGTAGACGGTGGCGTATGAACCCTCTCCCAGTTTCTCCAGCTTCTCGTAGGAATCTGCTTTTCCGAATTTGGGGCTGGTCGGCTGGAAAACAGAGAAACATTCAGGTGAGCTATTTTTAGTTTTCCTCAGGAGGAGCAGAGAGAGGAGGGCAGTGAAACAGCATAAGAAGATAAGGGAACTGGTTAATAACGCTCTGTAACGCACTATAACGCTCTATAACACTCTATAACAGACTATAACGCTCTATAACACACTATAACGCTCTATAACACACTATAACACACTATAGTGCTCTATAACACACTATAACGCTCTATAACACACTATACCACACTATAACGCTCTATAACACACTATACCACACTATAAGACACTAACGCTCTATAACACACTATAACACTCTATAACAGACTATAACGCTCTATAACAGACTATAACGCTCTATAACAGACTATAACGCTCTATAACACACTATAACGCTCTATAACACAATACACCACACTACAACACACTACAACACACTACAACGCTCTATAACACTCTATAACACTCTGACAGACTATCACGCTCTACAACACACGATAACGCTCTATAACACACTATAACGCTCTATAACACACTATAACAGACTATAGTGCTCTATAAAACACTATAACAGACTATAGTGCTCTATAAAACACTATAACGCTCTATAAAACACTATAACGCTCTATAACACACTATAACACTCTATAACACTATGACAGACTATCACGCTCTACAACACACGATAACGCTCTATAACACACTACAACGCTCTATAACGCTCTATAACACACTATAACGCTCTATAACGCTCTATAACGCACTATAACACACTATAACACTCTACAATACACGATAACGCTCTATAACACACTATAACGCTCTATAACACACTATAACGCTCTATAACACACTATAACAAACTATAACAAACTATAACGCTCTATAACACTATAACGCTCTATAACAGACTATAACACTATAACGCTCTATAACAGACTATAACGCTCTATAACACACTACAACACACTACAACGCACTACAACGCTCTACAACGCTCTATAACACTCTATAACACTCTATAACACTCTATAACACTCTATAACACTCTATAACACTCTGACAGACTATCACGCTCTACAACACACGATAACGCTCTATAACACACTACAACGCTCTATAACACACTATAACACACTATAACACACTATAACGCTCTATAACACACTATAACACACTATAACACACTATAACACACTATAACACTATGACAGACTATAACGCTCTATAACACACTATAACGCTCTATAACACACTATAACGCTCTATAACACACTATAACGCTCTATAACACACTATAACACACTATAACGCTCTATAACACACTATAACGCTCTATAACACACTATAACGCTCTATAAAACACTATAACACACTATAACACACTATAATGCTCTATAACACACTATAACGCTCTATAACACACTATAACGCTCTATAAAACACTATAACACACTATAACACTCTATAACACTCTATAATGATTTGCTATAAGCTGCTGCCTTAGGGTAAAACCCTTACATGGCGTTGCTTTAGGAAGTACTGTCCCCCCGGGAGGAAAGTGAACGTCTAGCATATAGGACATGTGTGGTGTTGATGCTGATGCTACGCATGTTCCATATGGGCGCTAGCAGGGGTTAGCATTGTGCTCACATTGAGTCTATCATGTGCACATGTATGAAAACGGCTCCTACGTGTCCTGGTGTAGCGTACTTTACTGTTTACTGATCCAGTTTAAACGGAACTCTGTTTCTGCAGTGTCTCTCATACGCTCTGTGGATGGAGGTCAGTCGGTCCTGTTTGATCTCATTACTCTTCACAGCTTATTAATATGCAAATCTGTCTCCACAGTGTATTACTGTCGCTACTCAGTGTGAGGTTACACACGTAAGTGAACAGCGAGTGACGTTCGGTTCCCGTAGCGGGCCCTAGGGGGCAGTACCGATATTTACACGCTGAATTAGTCAGAACCACAGAGCACAGATAATCACCGACACTGCCAGACCGGGAAACTGCCCCGGGCCTTTAAGAGGAATGAGGAGCGAGGCAGCGGAGAGCGAGGAGGGAGGAGGAGGAGTTGCTCAACTACTCCTTTATCTTCTCAAATATGCTCCCAAACATTCCAGCAGGGCTAATAATGGATAACCGCTAGCAGGCCCAGCTGGATGAGCTCACATCCAGAACACTAACAGAACCCACATAGCATTCATTCCTTGTGTCCCGGACTGTGACGTGTCCTTCACGATGATCAGCGAAGGGGATTTGTCTCCCACAGCACTGTCCACAGTCAGGCTCCACCACAGGCCTCTGTAAGCATTCTGTCCAGGCAGGGTTCTCCAGCGGTCACTGCCCCAAACAGACCCGTCTGACCACCAGAGAGGGGGCGCAGGCCTCCAACAGAGAAACTCTCCAAGACATGGAGAACCACAGAGAGGAACCACACCTTAAAAGGGGAACCAATCAAAAAGCACGAGGTAGAACCACAGCGAAGAACCGAAACTAAACACCGTTCTTCTCTGAGCGGTACCGGAGCGTTTAGGACGGAAGCTTGAGCTTACGAGGAAGGCTGAGGCGAGTCACTGGGATCAAACCCAGGAAAGATGTGGTACCTGAGTCACACAGTATTCCTAAGTTACTATCCAGGTTGGTTCTGGAGTGGGACCAAAGTCCCTGAACACATCAGGGTCATGAGGAACCCTCGGGCCGGAGCGGCTGAGAAGGTTCTGATCTGGTTATTCAGACTGAAACTGGACCTGCTGGCTTAGCCGGGCGCTGTAACCCCAAACTGCAGTGATACGGTGTAAGGCTGACCGCGGCGGATGCGCTGTAACCCCAAACCGTGACTATCTGTCCAACACCGGACACCAACCGCATCCTGAAACCACGCACTGTCGTCATGGAAACGGCGGGAAAAGAGGGTCAGGCCATGTGCCGTCCAACATACATGTAGCATCTCTACAACGTGCGGTGGTTTGGTTGGGGGGTAACCAGGGGTCAGCGCTGGTCAGGTCTGCCGTCTTTGGCTATGGTCCACCCGGTTTTTATGACATCAGCCATTATTCATCAGAGCCGAGGCACATCTGACGGGCGTATGAACTCGCGGGCCCACCATGGTGGTGTGGGACTGAGGGCACTGTCAAACCTGAAGGTCGGAACCAAGGGTCACCTGTTCCACTGCACCTGATCAGGTTCCCACTGTGGGTTAGTGAGCTCACTAAAGCCTCTCTGACGATCCGTCTCCTACACGGGCTGCTCTATACCTCACACTGGTTGGTGTGTAGAGGTGTCGGACCTCACGGGGATGTGCATTTGACGATGCCCGCCTGTGCTGGGGCCGCTGCGGCTCCACAGCCAGAGCGCCAGCCAGAGCGCCAGCCAGAGCGCCAGCCATATGACGGATCTCTCACACACAGAGCTCTGCTCAGCTAGTCTCCCTCAGACCCATTCATACGGGACGACGTGCTGCATGTCGGAGGTCCACGATCGAGCGAGGTACACCACACTGCTCTCCCGCCCCCCCATCACCCCCCGCTCTCTCCCTCTCTGATCCTCTCTGCGTTCCCGTGCCGTTTTTCCAAGTTGACGGTTGACTCTTTCTTTCCAGCCGCTCAGTTTCACTTCTCCATCTTTTCCCTCTCCTAGCGCTCACTGGGTGAGGACGACCTGCCACGGCTTCCTGTAGCTGCTATAACCGTCCACCCCCCGCACACGAGCCCGATTCAGACCAAGAGCTCTTTCGGTCGGACCCATCAAGACGGGTGTGAAGGCACCCCTAATTTATCATGGCATGCCACGGTCGGGAGCGGGCATCCCCATCCGGTGGGAGTGGGAATTCTATACATCCTGACTATAACATAACTATACTAACCAGCCGCTGGGTAATCAATACAGGAGCAGTAACCATCACATGACCAACACATGAACCGCATCACTGCTCTCAGACGCTCAGTCAGCCCCAGAGTTCAGAGAGGATGAAGCGTCTATGCTGCAGGTGGGAAGGGGATGAAGGGTCTATGCTGCAGGTGGGAAGGGGATGAAGCGGCTATGCTGCAGGTGGGAAGGGGATGAAGCGTCTATGCTGCAGGTGGGAAGGGGATGAAGCGTCTATGCTGCAGGTGGGAAGGGGATGAAGCGGCTATGCTGCAGGTGCAGGATGGGACTCGAAGGGGATGAAGCGTCTATGCTGCAGGTGGGAAGGGGATGAAGCGTCTATGCTGCAGGTGGGAAGGGGATGAAGCGTCTATGCTGCAGGTGGGAAGGGGATGAAGCGGCTATGCTGCAGGTGGGAAGGGGATGAAGGGTCTATGCTGCAGGTGGGAAGGGGATGAAGCGTCTATGCTGCAGGTGGGAAGGGGATGAAGGGTCTATGCTGCAGGTGGGAAGGGGATGAAGCGTCTATGCTGCAGGTGGGAAGGGGATGAAGCGTCTATGCTGCAGGTGGGAACGGGATGAAGCGGCTATGCTGCAGGTGGGAAGGGGATGAAGCGGCTATCCTACAGGTGGGAAGGGGATGAAGCGTCTATGCTGCAGGTGGGAAGGGGATGAAGGGTCTATGCTGCAGGTGGGAAGGGGATGAAGCGGCTATGCTGCAGGTGGGAAGGGGATGAAGCGGCTATGCTGCAGGTGTGAAGGGGATGAAGCGTCTATGCTGCAGGTGGGAAGGGGATGAAGCGTCTATGCTGCAGGTGGGAAGGGGATGAAGCGGCTATGCTGCAGGTGGGAAGGGGATGAAGCGTCTATGCTGCAGGTGGGAAGGGGATGAAGCGTCTATGCTGCAGGTGGGAAGGGGATGAAGCGTCTATGCTGCAGGTGGGAACGGGATGAAGCGGCTATGCTGCAGGTGGGAAGGGGATGAAGCGTCTATGGGCTGCAGGTGGGAAGGGGATGGAAGGGCGGCTATGCTGCAGGTGGGCAGTGGATGAGAGCGTCTAGGAGCGTCAGGGAAGGGGATGAAGCGGTCCTATGCTGCAGGTGGGAAGGGGACAGGGGAGAATGGAAGCGGCTTATCTCTACAGGTGGGAATGGGATAGAAGCGGCTATGCCAGAGGTGGGAAAGGGGATGAAGCGGCTATGCTGCAGGTGGGGAAGGAGGATGTGAAGGCGTCTTATGCTGCAGGTGGGAAGAGGGATGAAGGATTTATGCTGCAGGTGGGAAGGGGATGAA
>JAMWET010004366.1:0-15052 GCA_024036415.1 Prochilodus magdalenae
TCTGTACCTAACTCACCAGCATCTGTATCTAACTCACCAGCATCTGTATCTAACTCACCAGCATCTGTATCTAACTCACCAGCATCTGTATCTAACTCACCAGCATCTGTATCTAACTCACCAGCATCTGTATCTAACTCACCAGCATCTGTATCTAACTCACCAGCATCTGTATCTAACTCACCAGCATCTGTATCTAACTCACCAGCATCTGTATCTAACTCACCAGCATCTGTATCTAACTCACCAGCATCTGTATCTAACTCACCAGCATCTGTATCTAACTCACCAGCATCTGTATCTAACTCACCAGCATCTGTATCTAACTCACCAGCATCTGTATCTAACTCACCAGCATCTGTATCTAACTCACCAGCATCTGTATCTAACTCACCAGCATCTGTATCTAACTCACCAGCATCTGTATCTAACTCACCAGCATCTGTATCTAACTCACCAGCATCTGTATCTAACTCCACAGCATCTGTATCTAACTCACCAGCATCTGTATCTAACTCACCAGCATCTGTATCTAACTCACCAGCATCTGTATCTAACTCACCAGCATCTGTATCTAACTCACCAGCATCTGTATCTAACTCACCAGCATCTGTATCTAACTCACCAGCATCTGTATCTAACTCACCAGCATCTGTATCTAACTCACCAGCATCTGTATCTAACTCACCAGCATCTGTATCTAACTCACCAGCATCTGTATCTAACTCACCAGCATCTGTATCTAACTCACCAGCATCTGTATCTAACTCACCAGCATCTGTATCTAACTCACCAGCATCTGTATCTAACTCACCAGCATCTGTATCTAACTCACCAGCATCTGTATCTAACTCACCAGCATCTGTATCTAACTCACCAGCATCTGTATCTAACTCACCAGCATCTGTATCTAACTCACCAGCATCTGTATCTAACTCACCAGCATCTGTATCTAACTCACCAGCATCTGTATCTAACTCACCAGCATCTGTATCTAACTCACCAGCATCTGTATCTAACTCACCAGCATCTGTATCTAACTCACCAGCATCTGTATCTAACTCACCAGCATCTGTATCTAACTCACCAGCATCTGTATCTAACTCACCAGCATCTGTATCTAACTCACCAGCATCTGTATCTAACTCACCAGCATCTGTATCTAACTCACCAGCATCTGTATCTAACTCACCAGCATCTGTATCTAACTCACCAGCATCTGTATCTAACTCACCAGCATCTGTATCTAACTCACCAGCATCTGTATCTAACTCACCAGCATCTGTATCTAACTCACCAGCATCTGTATCTAACTCACCAGCATCTGTATCTAACTCACCAGCATCTGTATCTAACTCACCAGCATCTGTATCTAACTCACCAGCATCTGTATCTAACTCACCAGCATCTGTATCTAACTCACCAGCATCTGTATCTAACTCACCAGCATCTGTATCTAACTCACCAGCATCTGTATCTAACTCACCAGCATCTGTATCTAACTCACCAGCATCTCTATCTAACTCACCAGCATCTGTATCTAACTCACCAGCATCTGTATCTAACTCACCAGCATCTGTATCTAACTCACCAGCATCTGTATCTAACTCACCAGCATCTGTATCTAACTCACCAGCATCTGTATCTAACTCACCAGCATCTGTATCTAACTCACCAGCATCTGTATCTAACTCACCAGCATCTGTATCTAACTCACCAGCATCTGTATCTAACTCACCAGCATCTGTATCTAACTCACCAGCATCTGTATCTAACTCACCAGCATCTGTATCTAACTCACCAGCATCTGTATCTAACTCACCAGCATCTGTATCTAACTCACCAGCATCTGTATCTAACTCACCAGCATCTGTATCTAACTCACCAGCATCTGTATCTAACTCACCAGCATCTGTATCTAACTCACCAGCATCTGTATCTAACTCACCAGCATCTGTATCTAACTCACCAGCATCTGTATCTAACTCACCAGCATCTGTATCTAACTCACCAGCATCTGTATCTAACTCACCAGCATCTGTATCTAACTCACCAGCATCTGTATCTAACTCACCAGCATCTGTATCTAACTCACCAGCATCTGTATCTAACTCACCAGCATCTGTATCTAACTCACCAGCATCTGTATCTAACTCACCAGCATCTGTATCTAACTCACCAGCATCTGTATCTAACTCACCAGCATCTGTATCTAACTCACCAGCATCTGTATCTAACTCACCAGCATCTGTATCTAACTCACCAGCATCTGTATCTAACTCACCAGCATCTGTATCTAACTCACCAGCATCTGTATCTAACTCACCAGCATCTGTATCTAACTCACCAGCATCTGTATCTAACTCACCAGCATCTGTATCTAACTCACCAGCATCTGTATCTAACTCACCAGCATCTGTATCTAACTCACCAGCATCTGTATCTAACTCACCAGCATCTGTATCTAACTCACCAGCATCTGTATCTAACTCACCAGCATCTGTATCTAACTCGCCAGCATCTGTATCTAACTCACCAGCATCTGTATCTAACTCACCAGCATCCTTAACTCACCAGCATCTGTATCTAACTCGCCAGCATCTGTATCTAACTCACCAGCATCTTTATCTAACTCACCAGCATCTGTATCTAACTCACCAGCATCTGTATCTAACTCACCAGCATCTGTATCTAACTCACCAGCATCTGTATCTAACTCACCAGCATCTGTATCTAACTCACCAGCATCTGTATCTAACTCGCCAGCATCTGTATCTAACTCACCACTATCCTTAACTCATCAGCATCTGTATCTAACTCACCAGCATCTGTATCTAACTCACCAGCATCTGTATCTAACTCACCAGCATCTGTATCTAACTCACCAGCATCTGTATCTAACTCACCAGCATCTGTATCTAACTCACCAGCATCTGTATCTAACTCACCAGCATCTGTATCTAACTCACCAGCATCTGTATCTAACTCACCAGCATCTGTATCTAACTCACCAGCATCTGTATCTAACTCACCAGCATCTGTATCTAACTCACCAGCATCTGTATCTAACTCACCAGCATCTGTATCTAACTCACCAGCATCTGTATCTAACTCACCAGCATCTCTATCTAACTCACTCACCAGCATCTGTATCTAACTCACCAGCATCTGTATCTAACTCACCAGCATCTGTATCTAACTCACCAGCATCTGTATCTAACTCACCAGCATCTGTATCTAACTCACCAGCATCTGTATCTAACTCACCAGCATCTGTATCTAACTCACCAGCATCTGTATCTAACTCACCAGCATCTGTATCTAACTCACCAGCATCTGTATCTAACTCACCAGCATCTGTATCTAACTCACCAGCATCTGTATCTAACTCACCAGCATCTGTATCTAACTCACCAGCATCTGTATCTAACTCACCAGCATCTGTATCTAACTCACCAGCATCTGTATCTAACTCACCAGCATCTGTATCTAACTCACCAGCATCTGTATCTAACTCACCAGCATCTGTATCTAACTAACTCACCAGCATCTGTATCTAACTCACCAGCATCTGTATCTAACTCACCAGCATCTGTATCTAACTCACCAGCATCTGTATCTAACTCACCAGCATCTGTATCTAACTCACCAGCATCTGTATCTAACTCACCAGCATCTGTATCTAACTCACCAGCATCTGTATCTAACTCACCAGCATCTGTATCTAACTCACCAGCATCTGTATCTAACTCACCAGCATCTGTATCTAACTCACCAGCATCTGTATCTAACTCACCAGCATCTGTATCTAACTCACCAGCATCTGTATCTAACTCACCAGCATCTGTATCTAACTCACCAGCATCTGTATCTAACTCACCAGCATCTGTATCTAACTCACCAGCATCTGTATCTAACTCACCAGCATCTGTATCTAACTCACCAGCATCTGTATCTAACTCACCAGCATCTGTATCTAAATCACCAGCATCTGTATCTAACTCACCAGCATCTGTATCTAACTCACCAGCATCTGTATCTAACTCACCAACACCTGTATCTAACTCACCACGATCTGTATCTAACTCACCACAATCTGTATCTAACTCACCAGCATCTGTATCTAACTCACCAGCATCTGTATCTAACTCACTATCAGCACCAGCAGCTGAGTTCACCAGCATCTTTATCTCTAACTCACCAGCATCTGTATCTAACTCACCAGCATCTGTATCTAACTCACCAGCATCTTTAACTCACCAGCATCTGTATCTAACTCACCAGCATCTGTATCTAACTCACCAGCATCTGTATCTAACTCACCAGCATCTGTATCTAACTCACCAGCATCTGTATCTAACTCACCAGCATCTGTATCTAACTCACCAGCATCTGTATCTAACTCACCAGCATCTGTATCTAACTCACCAGCATCTGTATCTAACTCACCAGCATCTGTATCTAACTCACCAGCATCTGTATCTAACTCACCAGCATCTGTATCTAACTCACCAGCATCTGTATCTAACTCACCAGCATCTGTATCTAACTCACCAGCATCTGTATCTAACTCACCAGCATCTGTATCTAACTCACCAGCATCTGTATCTAACTCACCAGCATCTGTATCTAACTCACCAGCATCTGTATCTAACTCACCAGCATCTGTATCTAACTCACCAGCATCTGTATCTAACTCACCAGCATCTGTATCTAACTCACCAGCATCTGTATCTAACTCACCAGCATCTGTATCTAACTCACCAGCATCTGTATCTAACTCACCAGCATCTGTATCTAACTCACCAGCATCTGTATCTAACTCACCAGCATCTGTATCTAACTCACCAGCATCTGTATCTAACTCACCAGCATCTGTATCTAACTCACCAGCATCTGTATCTAACTCACCAGCATCTGTATCTAACTCACCAGCATCTGTATCTAACTCACCAGCATCTGTATCTAACTCACCAGCATCTGTATCTAACTCACCACCATCTGTATCTAACTCACCAGCATCTGTATCTAACTCACCAGCATCTGTATCTAACTCACCAGCATCTGTATCTAACTCACCAGCATCTGTATCTAACTCACCAGCATCTGTATCTAACTCACCAGCATCTGTATCTAACTCACCAGCATCTGTATCTAACTCACCAGCATCTGTATCTAACTCACCAGCATCTGTATCTAACTCACCAGCATCTGTATCTAACTCACCAGCATCTGTATCTAACTCACCAGCATCTGTATCTAACTCACCAGCATCTGTATCTAACTCACCAGCATCTGTATCTAACTCACCAGCATCTGTATCTAACTCACCAGCATCTGTATCTAACTCACCAGCATCTGTACCTAACTCACCAGCGTCTGTATCTAACTCACCAGCATCTTTACCTAATTCACCAGCATCTTAATCTATCTCACCAGCATCTGTACCTAACTCACCAGCATCTGTATCTAACTCACCAGCATCTGTATCTAACTCACCAGCATCTGTATCTAACTCACCAGCATCTGTATCTAACTCACCAGCATCTGTATCTAACTCACCAGCATCTGTATCTAACTCACCAGCATCTGTATCTAACTCACCAGCATCTGTATCTAACTCACCAGCATCTGTATCTAACTCACCAGCATCTGTATCTAACTCACCAGCATCTGTATCTAACTCACCAGCATCTGTATCTAACTCACCAGCATCTGTATCTAACTCACCAGCATCTGTATCTAACTCACCAGCATCTGTATCTAACTCACCAGCATCTGTATCTAACTCACCAGCATCTGTATCTAACTCACCAGCATCTGTATCTAACTCACCAGCATCTGTATCTAACTCACCAGCATCTGTATCTAACTCACCAGCATCTGTATCTAACTCACCAGCATCTGTATCTAACTCACCAGCATCTGTATCTAACTCACCAGCATCTGTATCTAACTCACCAGCATCTGTATCTAACTCACCAGCATCTGTATCTAACTCACCAGCATCTGTATCTAACTCACCAGCATCTGTATCTAACTCACCAGCATCTGTATCTAACTCACCAGCATCTGTATCTAACTCACCAGCATCTGTATCTAACTCACCAGCATCTGTATCTAACTCACCAGCATCTGTATCTAACTCACCAGCATCTGTATCTAACTCACCAGCATCTGTATCTAACTCACCAGCATCTGTATCTAACTCACCAGCATCTGTATCTAACTCACCAGCATCTGTATCTAACTCACCAGCATCTGTATCTAACTCACCAGCATCTGTATCTAACTCACCAGCATCTGTATCTAACTCACCAGCATCTGTATCTAACTCACCAGCATCTGTATCTAACTCACCAGCATCTGTATCTAACTCACCAGCATCTGTATCTAACTCACCAGCATCTGTATCTAACTCACCAGCATCTGTATCTAACTCACCAGCATCTGTATCTAACTCACCAGCATCTGTATCTAACTCACCAGCATCTGTATCTAACTCACCAGCATCTTCATCTAACTCACCAGCACCTGTATCTAACTCACCAGCATCTGTATCTAACTCACCAGCATCTGTATCTAACTCACCAGCATCTGTATCTAACTCACCAGCATCTGTATCTAACTCACCAGCATCTGTATCTAACTCACCAGCATCTGTATCTAACTCACCAGCATCTGTATCTAACTCACCAGCATCTGTATCTAACTCACCAGCATCTGTATCTAACTCACCAGCATCTGTATCTAACTCACCAGCATCTGTATCTAACTCACCAGCATCTGTATCTAACTCACCAGCATCTGTATCTAACTCACCAGCATCTGTATCTAACTCACCAGCATCTGTATCTAACTCACCAGCATCTGTACCTAACTCACCAGCATCTGTATCTAACTCACCAGGATCTGTATCTAACTCACCAGCATCTGTATCTAACTCACCAGCATTGGTATCTAACTCACCACGATCTGTATCTAACTCACCACAATCTGTATCTAACTCACCAGCATCTGTATCTAACTCACCAGCATCTGTATCTAACTCACCAGCATCTGTATCTAACTCACCAGCATCTGTATCTAACTCACCAGCATCTGTATCTAACTCACCAGCATCTGTATCTAACTCACCAGCATCTGTATCTAACTCACCAGCATCTGTATCTAACTCACCAGCATCTGTATCTAACTCACCAGCATCTGTATCTAACTCACCAGCATCTGTATCTAACTCACCAGCATCTGTATCTAACTCACCAGCATCTGTATCTAACTCACCAGCATCTGTATCTAACTCACCAGCATCTGTATCTAACTCACCAGCATCTGTATCTAACTCACCAGCATCTGTATCTAACTCACCAGCATCTGTATCTAACTCACCAGCATCTGTATCTAACTCACCAGCATCTGTATCTAACTCACCAGCATCTGTATCTAACTCACCAGCATCTGTATCTAACTCACCAGCATCTTTACCTAACTCACCAGCAGCATCTGTACCTAACTCGCCAGCATCTGTATCTAACTCGCCAGCATCTGTATCTAACTCACCAGCATCTGTATCTAACTCACCAGCATCTGTATCTAACTCACCAGCATCTGTATCTAACTCACCAGCATCTGTATCTAACTCACCAGCATCTGTATCTAACTCACCAGCATCTGTATCTAACTCACCAGCATCTGTATCTAACTCACCAGCATCTGTATCTAACTCACCAGCATCTGTATCTAACTCACAATCAGCACCATCAGCATCTGTATCTAACTCACCAGCATCTGTATCTAACTCACCAGCATCTGTATCTAACTCACCAGCATCTGTATCTAACTCACCAGCATCTGTATCTAACTCACCAGCATCTGTATCTAACTCACCAGCATCTGTATCTAACTCACCAGCATCTGTATCTAACTCACCAGCATCTGTATCTAACTCACCAGCATCTGTATCTAACTCACCAGCATCTGTATCTAACTCACCAGCATCTGTATCTAACTCACCAGCATCTGTATCTAACTCACCAGCATCTGTATCTAACTCACCAGCATCTGTATCTAACTCACCAGCATCTGTATCTAACTCACCAGCATCTGTATCTAACTCACCAGCATCTGTATCTAACTCACCAGCATCTGTATCTAACTCACCAGCATCTGTATCTAACTCACCAGCATCTGTATCTAACTCACCAGCATCTGTATCTAACTCACCCGCATCTGTATCTAACTCACCAGCATCTGTATCTAACTCACCAGCATCTGTATCTAACTCACCAGCATCTGTATCTAACTCACCAGCATCTGTATCTAACTCACCAGCATCTGTATCTAACTCACCAGCATCTGTATCTAACTCACCAGCATCTGTATCTAACTCACCAGCATCTGTATCTAACTCACCAGCATCTGTATCTAACTCACCAGCATCTGTATCTAACTCACCAGCATCTGTATCTAACTCACCAGCATCTGTATCTAACTCACCAGCATCTGTATCTAACTCACCAGCATCTGTAACTAACTCACCAGCATCTGTATCTAACTCACCAGCATCTGTATCTAACTCACCAGCATCTGTATCTAACTCACCAGCATCTGTATCTAACTCACCAGCATCTGTATCTAACTCACCAGCATCTGTATCTAACTCACCAGCATCTGTATCTAACTCACCAGCATCTGTATCTAACTCACCATCAGCACCAGCAGCTGAGTTCACCAGCATCTTTATCTCTAACTCACCAGCATCTGTATCTAACTCACCAGCATCTGTATCTAACTCACCAGCATCTGTATCTAACTCACCAGCATCTGTATCTAACTCACCAGCATCTGTATCTAACTCACCAGCATCTGTATCTAACTCACCAGCATCTGTATCTAACTCACCAGCATCTGTATCTAACTCACCAGCATCTGTATCTAACTCACCAGCATCTGTATCTAACTCACCAGCATCTGTATCTAACTCACCAGCATCTGTATCTAACTCACCAGCATCTGTATCTAACTCACCAGCATCTGTATCTCTAACTCACTCACCAGCATCTGTATCTAACTCACCAGCATCTGTATCTAACTCACCAGCATCTGTATCTAACTCACCAGCATCTGTATCTAACTCACCAGCATCTGTATCTAACTCACCAGCATCTGTATCTAACTCACCAGCATCTGTATCTAACTCACCAGCATCTGTATCTAACTCACCAGCATCTGTATCTAACTCACCAGCATCTGTATCTAACTCACCAGCATCTGTATCTAACTCACCAGCATCTGTATCTAACTCACCAGCATCTGTATCTAACTCACCAGCATCTGTATCTAACTCACCAGCATCTGTATCTAACTCACCAGCATCTGTATCTAACTCACCAGCATCTGTATCTAACTCACCAGCATCTGTATCTAACTCACCAGCATCTGTATCTAACTCACCAGCATCTGTATCTAACTCACCAGCATCTGTATCTAACTCACCAGCATCTGTATCTAACTCACCAGCATCTGTATCTAACTCACCAGCATCTGTATCTAACTCACCAGCATCTGTATCTAACTCACCAGCATCTTTACCTAACTCACCAGCATCTGTACCTAACTCACCAGCATCTGTATCTAACTCACCAGCATCTGTATCTAACTCACCAGCATCTGTATCTAACTCACCAGCATCTGTATCTAACTCACCAGCATCTGTATCTAACTCACCAGCATCTGTATCTAACTCACCAGCATCTTTAACTAACTCACCAGCATCTGTATCTAACTCACCAGCATCTGTATCTAACTCACCAGCATCTGTATCTAACTCACCAGCATCTGTATCTAACTCACCAGCATCTGTATCTAACTCACCAGCATCTGTATCTAACTCACCAGCATCTGTATCTAACTCACCAGCATCTGTATCTAACTCACCAGCATCTGTATCTAACTCACCAGCATCTGTATCTAACTCACCAGCATCTGTATCTAACTCACCAGCATCTGTATCTAACTCACCAGCATCTGTATCTAACTCACCAGCATCTGTATCTAACTCACCAGCATCTGTATCTAACTCACCAGCATCTGTATCTAACTCACCAGCATCTGTATCTAACTCACCAGCATCTGTATCTAACTCACCAGCATCTGTATCTAACTCACCAGCATCTGTATCTAACTCACCAGCATCTGTATCTAACTCACCAGCATCTGTATCTAACTCACCAGCATCTGTATCTAACTCACCAGCATCTGTATCTAACTCACCAGCATCTGTATCTAACTCACCAGCATCTGTATCTAACTCACCAGCATCTGTATCTAACTCACCAGCATCTGTATCTAACTCACCAGCATCTGTATCTAACTCACCAGCATCTGTATCTAACTCACCAGCATCTGTATCTAACTCACCAGCATCTGTATCTAACTCACCAGCATCTGTATCTAACTCACCAGCATCTGTATCTAACTCACCAGCATCTGTATCTAACTCACCAGCATCTGTATCTAACTCACCAGCATCTGTATCTAACTCACCAGCATCTGTATCTAACTCACCAGCATCTGTATCTAACTCACCAGCATCTGTATCTAACTCACCAGCATCTGTATCTAACTCACCAGCATCTGTATCTAACTCACCAGCATCTGTATCTAACTCACCAGCATCTGTATCTAACTCACCAGCATCTGTATCTAACTCACCAGCATCTGTATCTAACTCACCAGCATCTGTATCTAACTCACCAGCATCTGTATCTAACTCACCAGCATCTGTATCTAACTCACCAGCATCTGTATCTAAATCACCAGCATCTGTATCTAACTCACCAGCATCTGTATCTAACTCACCAGCATCTGTATCTAACTCACCAGCATCTGTATCTAACTCACCAGCATCTGTATCTAACTCACCAGCATCTGTATCTAACTCACCAGCATCTGTATCTAACTCACCAGCATCTGTATCTAACTCACCAGCATCTGTATCTAACTCACCAGCATCTGTATCTAACTCACCAGCATCTGTATCTAACTCACCAGCATCTGTATCTAACTCACCAGCATCTGTATCTAACTCACCAGCATCTGTATCTAACTCACCAGCATCTGTATCTAACTCACCAGCATCTGTATCTAACTCACCAGCATCTGTATCTAACTCACCAGCATCTGTATCTAACTCACCAGCATCTGTATCTAACTCACCAGCATCTGTATCTAACTCACCAGCATCTGTATCTAACTCACCAGCATCTGTATCTAACTCACCAGCATCTGTATCTAACTCACCAGCATCTGTATCTAACTCACCAGCATCTGTATCTAACTCACCAGCATCTGTATCTAACTCACCAGCATCTGTATCTAAATCACCAGCATCTGTATCTAACTCACCAGCATCTGTATCTAACTCACCAGCATCTGTATCTAACTCACCAGCATCTGTATCTAACTCACCAGCATCTGTATCTAACTCACCAGCATCTGTATCTAACTCACCAGCATCTGTATCTAACTCACCAGCATCTGTATCTAACTCACCAGCATCTGTATCTAACTCACCAGCATCTTTATCTAACTCACCAGCATCTGTATCTAACTCACCAGCATCTGTATCTAACTCACCAGCATCTGTATCTAACTCACCAGCATCTGTATCTAACTCACCAGCATCTGTATCTAACTCACCAGCATCTGTATCTAACTCACCAGCATCTGTATCTAACTCACCAGCATCTGTATCTAACTCACCAGCATCTGTATCTAACTCACCAGCATCTGTATCTAACTCACCAGCATCTGTATCTAACTCACCAGCATCTGTATCTAACTCACCAGCATCTGTATCTAACTCACCAGCATCTGTATCTAACTCACCAGCATCTGTATCTAACTCACCAGCATCTGTATCTAACTCACCAGCATCTGTATCTAACTCACCAGCATCTGTATCTAACTCACCAGCAGCTGAGTTCACCAGCATCTTTATCTCTAACTCACCAGCATCTGTATCTAACTCACCAGCATCTTTAACTCACCAGCATCTGTATCTAACTCACCAGCATCTGTATCTAACTCACCAGCATCTGTATCTAACTCACCAGCATCTGTATCTAACTCACCAGCATCTGTATCTAACTCACCAGCATCTGTATCTAACTCACCAGCATCTGTATCTAACTCACCAGCATCTGTATCTAACTCACCAGCATCTGTATCTAACTCACCAGCATCTGTATCTAACTCACCAGCATCTGTATCTAACTCACCAGCATCTGTATCTAACTCACCAGCATCTGTATCTAACTCACCAGCATCTGTATCTAACTCACCAGCATCTGTATCTAACTCACCAGCATCTGTATCTAACTCACCAGCATCTGTATCTAACTCACCAGCATCTGTATCTAACTCACCAGCATCTGTATCTAACTCACCAGCATCTGTATCTAACTCACCAGCATCTGTATCTAAATCACCAGCATCTGTATCTAACTCACCAGCATCTGTATCTAACTCACCAGCATCTGTATCTAACTCACCAGCATCTGTATCTAACTCACCAGCATCTGTATCTAACTCACCAGCATCTGTATCTAACTCACCAGCATCTGTATCTAACTCACCAGCATCTGTATCTAACTCACCAGCATCTGTATCTAACTCACCAGCATCTGTATCTAACTCACCAGCATCTGTATCTAACTCACCAGCATCTGTATCTAAATCACCAGCATCTGTATCTAACTCACCAGCATCTGTATCTAACTCACCAGCATCTGTATCTAACTCACCAGCATCTGTATCTAACTCACCAGCATCTGTATCTAACTCACCAGCATCTGTATCTAACTCACCAGCATCTCTGTCTAACTCACCAGCATCTGTATCTAACTCACGAGGATCTGTATCTAACTCACTCACCAGCATCTGTATCTAACTCACCAGCATCTGTATCTAACTCACCAGCATCTGTATCTAACTACCCAGCATCTGTATCTAACTCACCAGCATCTGTATCTAACTCACCAGCATCTGTATCTAACTCACCAGCATCTGTATCTAACTCACCAGCATCTGTATCTAACTCACCAGCATCTGTATCTAACTCACCAGCATCTGTATCTAACTCACCAGCATCTGTATCTAACTCACCAGCATCTGTATCTAACTCACCAGCATCTGTATCTAACTCACCAGCATCTGTATCTAACTCACCAGCATCTGTATCTAACTCACCAGCATCTGTATCTAACTCACCAGCATCTGTATCTAACTCACCAGCATCTGTATCTAACTCACCAGCATCTGTATCTAACTCACCAGCATCTGTATCTAACTCACCAGCATCTGTATCTAACTCACCAGCATCTGTATCTAACTCACCAGCATCTGTATCTAACTCACCAGCATCTGTATCTAACTCACCAGCATCTGTATCTAACTCACCAGCATCTGTATCTAACTCACCAGCATCTGTATCTAACTCACCAGCATCTGTATCTAACTCACCAGCATCTGTATCTAACTCACCAGCATCTGTATCTAACTCACCAGCATCTGTATCTAACTCACCAGCATCTGTATCTAACTCACCAGCATCTGTATCTAACTCACCAGCATCTGTATCTAACTCACCAGCATCTGTATCTAACTCACCAGCATCTGTATCTAACTCACCAGCATCTGTATCTAACTCACCAGCATCTGTATCTAACTCACCAGCATCTGTATCTAACTCACCAGCATCTGTATCTAACTCACCAGCATCTGTATCTAACTCACCAGCATCTGTATCTAACTCACCAGCATCTGTATCTAACTCACCAGCATCTGTATCTAACTCACCAGCATCTGTATCTAAATCACCAGCATCTGTATCTAACTCACCAGCATCTGTATCTAACTCACCAGCATCTGTATCTAACTCACCAGCATCTGTATCTAACTCACCAGCATCTGTATCTAACTCACCAGCATCTGTATCTAACTCACCAGCATCTGTATCTAACTCACCAGCATCTGTATCTAACTCACCAGCATCTGTATCTAACTCACCAGCATCTGTATCTAACTCACCAGCATCTGTATCTAACTCACCAGCATCTGTATCTAACTCACCAGCATCTGTATCTAACTCACCAGCATCTGTATCTAACTCACCAGCATCTGTATCTAACTCACCAGCATCTGTATCTAACTCACCAGCAGCTGTATCTAACTCACCAGCATCTGTATCTAACTCACCAGCATCTGTATCTAACTCACCAGCATCTGTATCTAACTCACCAGCATCTGTATCTAACTCACCAGCATCTGTATCTAACTCACCAGCATCTGTATCTAACTCACCAGCATCTGTATCTAACTCACCAGCATCTGTATCTAACTCACCAGCATCTGTATCTAACTCACCAGCATCTGTATCTAACTCACCAGCATCTGTATCTAACTCACCAGCATCTGTATCTAACTCACCAGCATCTTTAACTCACCAGCATCTGTATCTAACTCACCAGCATCTGTATCTAACTCACCAGCATCTGTATCTAACTCACCAGCATCTGTATCTAACTCACCAGCATCTGTATCTAACTCACCAGCATCTGTATCTAACTCACCAGCATCTGTATCTAACTCACCAGCATCTGTATCTAACTCACCAGCATCTGTATCTAACTCACCAGCATCTGTATCTAACTCACCAGCATCTGTATCTAACTCACCAGCATCTGTATCTAACTCACCAGCATCTGTATCTAACTCACCAGCATCTGTATCTCACCCCCATCTGTATCTAACTCACCAGCATCTGTATCTAACTCACCAGCATCTGTATCTAACTCACCAGCATCTTTATCTAACTCACCAGCATCTGTATCTAACTCACCAGCATCTGTATCTAACTCACCAGCATCTGTATCTAACTCACCAGCATCTGTATCTAACTCACCAGGATCTGTATCTAACTCACCAGCATCTGTATCTAACTCACCAGCATCTGTATCTAACTCACCAGCATCTGTATCTAACTCACCAC
>JAMWET010004367.1:0-40000 GCA_024036415.1 Prochilodus magdalenae
CAAGTCAGAATCCAACACGGAACCGCTGCTGGTTGTTGTGAGCAGAACAATGGGGCATGACTTGCATATTAAATACGTGAGCTGATATTTACATAGCTCTGTATGCAGTATAATACTAATGTTAATCGGAAATTCTTAGAGGAGTATTTTGCCTCACATGATCCAGCATGTAAACCTCCGCCGTTAATTGTTTATTCAAACAAACAACAGGACACCTCATCCCCAACTGCCCTCCGAGTGTTGTGGATTGGGCTGCCCACTGCTTAGGGTAAGTGTGCTCGCCACCCCCTAGACTGCGTGTTCACTAGTGTGTGGTGTGTGTGTGTTAACCAGTGTGTGGTGTGTGTGTGTGTGTGTGTGTGTGTGTTCACCAGTGTGTGGTGTGTATGGTATGATTGTGTGTGTTTTCTCTAGTGTGTGTGCGTTCACTAGTGTGTGTGTGTTTTCTCTAGTGTGAGTGTGTGCGTTCACTAGTGTGTGTGTGTGTGTTTGTGTTTACTAGTGTGTGTGTGTGTGTGTGTGTGTGTGTGTGTGTGTGTGTGTGTTTACTAGTGTGTGTGTGTACTAGTTTGTGTGGTTGGTGTGGCACAACGGGTAACACCACTACTCACCAGGAAGCTACCGTCCCATGTGGGAGACTGGAGTTCGATTCCTGTTCTGAGTGACTTACGCCGGTGACACAACAATAATGAAGTCCTTATGCCAAAGCACTCTCTAACACTACGTTGGCCATCCCTTGTAATATGATTTAACCTTATAAAGGTCGCTCTGGATAACGCAGTGTGCAGCGAAATGCTGTAGATCGTAGTATTTGTAGGTAGTGTGTTGTCGTAACTAGTGTGTGTACATAGTGTGTGGTGTCGTGTGTTGTAACTAGTCGTGTCGCTAATAGTGACATTTTTGTGGTGTGTGTGTATGATACTCTGTGTGTGTAGTAGTGTAGGGTGCTGTGTGTGTGTGTGTTACCTAGTCTGCGTAGTAGTGTGTAGTGTGTCGTGTGTTTAATAGTCTGTCCGTGTAGTGTAGTGTGTGTAGGTAGATGTGTGTGTGTTATTTGCTCGGCTTATTCCATGTAGTGTGTTTATAGTCTGTGTGTGTGCTGATGTGTGTAACTAGTGTGTTTGTGCCGCATCTAGTGTAGTGGTGTAGGGTGATGTGTTGTACTAGTGTTGTGGTGTGTGTTAGTGTGTATAGTCTCGTTTGTGCTGTGTTTTGCTGTGTGTGTGTGTGTGTGTTTACTAGTGTGTCTGTGTGTGTGTGTGTGTGTGTGTGTGCGCACTAGTGTGTGGTGTGTGTGTGTGCACGTGTTAACTAGTGTGTGGTGTGTGTGTGTACTAGTGTGCGGTGTGTGTTTATGACTGCATGGATGGGTTAAAATGCAGAGCACAAGGGGTTTGTGTGGAGTCAGCATCTACTCAAGTACAGTTGTGTGTTGGGAAGTTACCTGCCTGCTATCCCTGCGCTGACCCTTCAGTTAGCGCCTAAGCAGCTGCGCTTCTCCCCCCCATTGTTGCTAGTGTTGCAGTAAAAGAGTCATACACTCTAAGGGGCAATGTTCCTGCGTGTGAATTCACTACACGCGAATGTTGGTCCTCAGACCACACAGCTTCTGCCAAACTAACCATAAGACTTCGTCATTTCATAACCATACTCTCCAGCGTCAATAACACTCTGTGTTGCAGAGAGATGGAGCTGCCTGGTTTCCCGCTCTATCAATCACTTTCGTATCAGCGACTCAACTGAGCAATCTGGGCTCTGTAAGTTCCTCTAGACGCCACAGCATTTTCACTATGCTACGGAAGTGTTTCGCACTCCGAGCCTTATCAAAATTTTGATGGATAATCGTGAAAGTGGGCTGGATGTTTCCGTTTTTTTTTGTGCCCTGCTGGATATGCTATTCATGGAACGGTGAAAGAAGCGTGTGCTTATTTAATCGTCCGTGCTTAAACTGAGAATTCACATCATCCTCCTCTCCGTTTTGAGCATGAACAGTAGCCTCAATCTTGTTGATGCATCGGTTAGTGTTCTCCACTCCACTTGGCCCTCTTCAATGGAGAGCTTTCTGAACATAGCCAGCTGCAGCTGCCTGATGATTTTTGGGTGGAACCGTGCGCACTGCTCACCAAAAACTCATCCCTCCATCCTAGCAGGCGGGACTGAGGCGTGATGACACTAACTATTACCAGCCACACCACACAGCAGAGCATCGCAGTGCATTGTTACCTGCGGCTGAGAACGGACCACCACCGCACATAACATACAGGATGATAGCAAGTGGCCAGAAACATGACGGCTAGATGATGAATTGAGTGAGGGGCTGATACACTCGTGGAGGGTAGGAACAGATGAGCTATCAGTCTAGTATACTGTTATCACTCTGCATAGTGAGGCTACAAGAGCGCAGTGTTTCATAATACAAGTGGCCCAGTGAGAAGATGCATAGGAGCCACTAGGTGTTCTTAATAAAGTGGACCAGTGAGAGAGATGCATACGGGGCTGGTCGTTCTCTAATGAAAGTAGGCCTAGCTGAGAGGATGCATAGGGCTGCAGTGTTCTAGATAAAGTGGCGCAGTGAGAGAGGATGGGCATAGGGCTGGTGTTTCTAATCAAGTGGCCCCCCCCTCCCCCCCCCCGTGAGAGGAGCCACAGGACTAGACCGGTTTCTAATAATGACGGGCCAGTGAGTGAGGAGGCACAGTGAATGTGTGTTCTAATAAAGCGGCCAGTGAGAGGACGCACAGGACTGGTGTTTGCTAATATGAAGTGGCCAGTGAGCGAGGCACGCGGCATGACTGGTGTTATCTAATAAAGCTGACCCAGTGAGTAGGAACGCATAAGGAATGGTGTTTTCTAATAAGTGTTCAGTGCAGAGACGCCTAGCGACTGGTGTTTCTAATCATAAGTGGCCAGTAAGAGGACGGCATATGACTGGTGTATTCTAATAAAGTGGCGCAGTGAGAGGACGTGCAGGGTAGCTGGTGTTTCTAATAAAGTGGCCAGTGAAGAGGACGCGTAAGGACAAAAAAAAAAAAAAAAATGGGTGTTGTTTCTAATCAAGTGGCAGTGAGAGGAGAGCACAGACAAAAAAATGGGTGTTTCTAATACAAGCGGGACCAGTGAGAGGACGCCACAGGACTGGTGTTCGTAATCAAAGCGCGCCAGTGAGATGACGCGCAGCGACTGTGTTTCTAAATAAGTGGCAGGAGAGGACGCGCTGGACTGCGTAGCTTCTAATAAAGTGCTCAGTGAGGGAGGCGCGTAGGGGTAGATGGTGTTTCTGAATAAAGTGGCTCTAGTGAGAGGACGTGCCAGGATCTGGTGTTTCTAATAAAGTGGCCAAGTGAGAGGCGTGCATAGGACCTGGTGTTTCTAATTAAAGTGGACCAGTGAGCAGGTGACGACATAGGATTGGAGTGTATGTGTCAGATAAAGTACGGCTATTTATCCAGACCCACTTTAGGACTTTTTTTTCGAAATAAAACACTACAGTGCGCCCAGTAAGGGCACGTCATCATGCACTGGTGTTTCTAATAAAGTCGCCAGTGAGGAGTACGTGCAGGACTCGGTGTTTCTAATGAAAGTGGTCGGCAGTGAAGCAGGACGGCATAGGACTGGTGTTTTCTAATAAAGTCGCGCCAGTGAGAGGAAGGCAGCAGGACTGGTGTTTCTAATAAGGGGCGGCACTAGATGAGAGGACGCACAGGACTGCGTGTTTTCTAGATAAAAGGCGGCCAGTGAGGAGGACGCGCGCAGGACTAGGTGTTTCTATATAAAGTGCGCCAGTGAGATGAAGGCCGCGTAGCGACTGGTGTTATCCTAATAAAGTGGCCAGTGAGAGCTTGCCACATGACTGGTGATTACTAATAAATGTGTCCCCCCGAGCGCGGCCGCCCGGACTAGGTGTTTTACTAACGTGGCCCGTGCGCGGCCGCTTTTCTTTTTTTTTTTTTCTCCCCCCCCCCCCTCCCCCCCCCCTTCCACCCCACCAACCCCCCCCCCACACAATCACATCACCTCCCCCCCCACCCCCCCCCCCAACCCCCCCCCCCCCCTACCCCCCAAAGACTGACGTGTTTCTAATAAAGTGGCCAGTGGAGAGTGAGCGCCACTAGACAGGACTGTAGTGTGTGTTTTTCTAATAAAGCGGCCAGTGGAGAGGACGCGCAGGACATGGTCGTTTCTAATGAAAGTAGGCAGTGTGAGTAGGACGCGCCGTAGTGGAATGGTGTTTCTAATAAAAGTGGGCCAGTGAGAGGACGGCGCAGCGAATAGAGTGTTGCTAATACAAGTGGCCAGTAAGCGGACGCACCATGTGGATTCGCGTGTTTCTAATAAAGTGGCTCAGTGAGAGGACTGCGCTTATGACTGGTGTTTCTAATTAAATGTGAGGCCAGTGAAGTAGGAACGCATTTGTGACTGTGTTTTCTTACTTTAAAGTGTTGCCAGTGATAAGGACGATGACAGAGACTGGTGTGTTTTTTTCTAATAAAGTGGCTCGAGTGAGGACGATTGCACATGACTTGTAGTTTTCTAAAAGTGGCCAGTGATGAGGTACGCCCTAGGACTTGGTGTTTCTAAATAAAGTGAGCGCAGTGAGAGGAAGCCACCAGGGACATGGTGTTTCTAATAAAAGTGGCGCTAGTGAGCGACGCACAAGGACTAGTGTCTTCTAATAAAGATGTGCCAGCTGAGAGGCACGCGACATGACTGGATTGTTTCTAAATATAAGTCGGCGAGTGATGTGGACGGTTAATGAGGACTGGTGTTTCTAATAAAGTGGCTCTTTAGCTAAGGAGGCCACGCAGAGGACCTGCCGTGTTTCCTAATAAAGTGGACAGTGAGTGGACCACATAGGACTGGTGTTTCTAAATAAATGTGGCCAGTATGAGAGGACGCGAGAGGACTAGGTGTTTTTCTAATAAATGTGGAGAGTAGAGATTGGACGCACATGGACTGGGTGTTTCTATTATCAAAGTGGGCCTAGTGAGAGATTGCACATGACTGGTGTTTCTAATAAAGTGGCCAGTGAGAGGACGCATAGGACTGGTGTTTCTAATAAAGTGGCCAGTAAGCGGAAGTACAAGGCTGGTGTTTCTAACAAAGTGGCCAGTGGGTGGACACAAGGTGAGGTACGATGCGGATGGCTGTGCAGAACAGCCTCGTGTAGCTCTGCGGTTTAGAGCTGAACTTCATTAATACAGTTAACGGCTCGGTGTCTCTCCTGATGCCCTGAAACGGCTGATTTGTGGAAAAAGCTACAAACGGCAGATTAATCACGCAGTACGCCACCGTAAAGAGCTCACAAACCACAAAACGCTGTGATATGTGATATTAATGCGAGACCTTTAGAACGGTAAAGACCTAGCTGCTGGTGTACTCAAATTATGAGATCACAACACCTGGCTACAAAACAGGAAGTCCAGATGCTGTAAAATGGGTAATTTGCATATTCCTTCTCTGGAATTTTCAGCTCATAAGAACTGAAATGGCATTTGAAGCCTTTAACATACAACGTCTTCCTCTCTGTTCAGAAGGACAATCAAATGCACCAACCTACAGCATCACCAGGCCAAAGGGGTTTGATACAGGTGCGTAATCAGGTCTCGGCTGTGCATGTGAGCAAGGACGGGCCTCATCGCTCTACCTGACTGACCCAACAGCCACGACTGTGGACACTCAGTGAGCAGCGATGCCCCCCCTTCCTAGTTAGTTATTTTTTTTTTTTTTTTTTTCTTTTCCTTGTTAGTGGTGCAGCACCATTTACAGACAGCTGAACGACGCAGGCCTACATGCGTAAAGACCGCTACGATGACTGTCTGACCCAGAATGGCAGCAGGTAGTCTTGAGTGACGAGTCCCACTTTTGTCTTGGTGGAGACGACCAACGAATCCATGGTCAGCACCAAGACAAACGGTATGTCACATACCACACGTCCAAAAGGCCTGGTGTCACTCCACCTCCACCTCAAACTCCTACTCCTTTGCGGGGCAGGGTGGAGTAATACTGATTAGTTTGGAGTTTGTTGGAAGGTGGAACGGTAAGATCTAGATTACCAGTGCTCCAGCGCCTGCTCCTTTACTAGGTTTTCAAGATCTAGGAGAGAAGTGTTATGGCTTGCCCAGAGATGAAACAAGGAGATGAAACCCAGCATAAGAACAGCAGCAGAGGAAGAGTTGGGAATGGATTGTCCTCGCAGGCAAGGCCCGTCTCCCAAACTTCTGCTGTTAACACACGTTATCCAAGAAATCTCCGAACTCGTTACCGTCTGAACAGGATCGATTTCAGTAACAGCAGAACTGAGCACTGTTGCATCTATTCATCAAAACAAACACCAACAACAACAAAGTTCCAAAACTGCAAAAACAACAGCTACAGTTTTTTAAAAGCTCTGACATTAAGAGTTTATAATTACTTCTGAGATATGAATCTTTTAGAAAATGACGTTTGGCTCTAATCCTCCACTAATAACAGCCTCCTGGTTTCTCAAACGGGCTGTTCATTTATATCTGCTGTGTTTCTGCTTTTGTTGTTTGCTTTAGTAAAAATCTCTACATACACAACACATACAAACTCTATATATACAATATCTATATTCAGAAGGAGTTATACACTCAACCTAACGAGAAACTGTAGAACAGACTCAGTGTATACCACAAGACCTACATTTAGAGTTATACCATCAACCTAATGAGAAACTGTAGAACACTCAGTGTATACCACAATACCTACATTTAGAGTTATACACTCAACCTAATGAGAAACTGTAGAACAGACCCTGTGTACCACAATACCTACATTTAGAGTTATACACTCAATCTAATGAGAAACTGTAGAACAGACTCAGTGTATACCACAAAACCTACATTTAGAGTTATACACTCAACCTAATGAGAAACTGTAGAACAGACTCAGTGTATACCACAATACCTACATTTAGAGTTATACACTCAACCTAATGAGAAACTGTAGAACAGACTCAGTGTATACCACAATACTACATTTAGAATTATACACTCGACCTAAATGAGAAACTGTACAACATACCCAGTGTATACCACAATACCTACATTTAGAGTTATAAACGCAACCTAATGAGAAACTGTGGAACAGACTCAGTGTATACCACAATACCTACATTTAGAGTTATACACTCAACCTAATGAGAAACTGTAAAACAGACTCAGTGTATACCACAATACCTACATTTAGAGTTATACACTCGTCCTAATGAGAAACTGTAGAACAGACTCAGTGTATACCACAAGACCTACATTTAGAGTTATACACTCAGCCTAATGAGAAACTGCAGAAGACACAGTGTATACCACAATACCTACATTTAGAGTTATACACTCAGCCTAATGAGAAACTGTAGAACAGACTCGGTGTATACCACAATACCTACATTTAGAATTATACACTCGACCTAATGAGAAACTGTACAACATACCCAGTGTATACCACAATACCTACATTTAGAGTTATACACGCAACCTAATGAGAAACTGTGGAACAGACTCAGTGTATACCACAATACCTACATTTAGAGTTACACACTCAACCTAATGAGAAACTGTAGAACAGACTCAGTGTATACCACAAGACCTACATTTAGAGTTATACACTCAGCCTAATGAGAAACTGTAGAACAGACTCAGTGTATACCACAATACCTACATTTAGAGTTATACACTCAGCCTAATGAGAAACTGTAGAACAGACTCAGTGTAGATAGATAGATAGATAGATACTTTATTGATCCCAGAGGGAAATTCACGGCATCCAGTAGCAGATATACAAACCATACAGAAGCAACAACAGAAGCAAGATAGATTGTACAAACAGAGACAGAGACACAACACAAAGTATGAAAGTATAAAAATAGAGTCCTTAGTGTCTGGGTAAGGTATAAAGTATAAATGGAGGTAGTGGTAAACAATTTGCTATAAGCAAATTAAGAAAGATGGCTGTTGTCAGCCATATAGACAGTGCAAGTACGCAGTAATATAAATAATTTATCAGTGCAAAAAGTGTAAACAGTACAGAATGGAGTAGAATAATACAATATAAATAGAAATAGGGCATTTAGGAGGGAGTGTGTGCAGAGATGGGGGTGTGTCCATTGGAGGGGACACTGGAATGAAAAGAGTGTCGGATCAGAGTTTTTTTCATTTGCTGTACTGAGAGGAGTTGAACAGTCTTATGGCCTGGGGGACAAAAGACTTTCTGAGTCTGTCTGTGGAGCAGGACCCTGGGACAGCAGCCCTACCACTGAATGAGGCTCCCTCTGCCTGATGATCGTGGTGTGCAGAGAGGATGGTGAACATTGTCCATGATGTGCAGCAGCTTGCTGAGGGCTCTCCTCTCTCGGCCAGTGCCGTGTTAAGGACTCCAGCTCTAGTCCCAGCACAGAACCAGCCCTTTCCTCACCAGCCTGTCGAGTCGTCCAGCATCCCTCTTGCTGATACTGCCTCCCCAACCCACACCACAGCATAGAAGAGGACGGCTGGCTACCACAGACTGCGTTAGAACATCAGCAGGAGTTTCTGGCAGATCCTGAAGGCTGCCCCAGCCTCCTGAGGAAGTACAGTCTGCTCTGTGCTTTCTTGTAGACTATGTCAGTGTTTACTGAACCGCAGTCCAGCCTCTCGTCCAGGTGCACACCAAGGTATCTGTAGGACCTGACCACCTCCACATCAACCCCGCTTGATGGAGATTGGCTGCTGAGAGGGCCTGGACCTTCTGAAGTCGATACACATCTCATTGGGTTGGGTGCTGTTCAGCAAAAGATGGTAGGTAGGGCACCACTCCACAAAGTCCTCAACCCAGGCTTCTGTACTCCCTCTCCTGACCATTACGCACCACACCCCACGATTGCAGTGTCATCAGAGAACTTCTGAACCCATGTGGCATAACTCCGAGTTGTATTTGAAGTCCGATGTGTACAGGGTGCAACAGGACTGGAGAGAGAACAGTCCCCTGTGGTGCTCCTGTGCTGCTGATCACCGTATCAGAGGAGGCAGTCCTGATCCTGACATGCTGTGGTCTCCCGCCGTGAGGTAGTCAGTGATCCAGCAGGTGACCAGGTGCATGTCCCACCTCCATCTTCATCAGCTTGTCTCTCAGTAGTAGGGGGCTGAATGGTGTTGAAGGCCACTGGAGAAGTCAAAAGAACATGACCCTCACAGAATTTGCACAACCCCCCTTGTCCAGATAGAGAGTGAGTTCTGTGTAAGAAGATAGAGGATGGCATCTTCCACTCCCACCTTCTCCCCCGTACGCATAAAACTGCAGTGGGTCCTCAGCATGGTGGACCTGAGGTCTGAGGTGGTTCAGCAGCAGTCGCGCTCCATGGTCTTCAATCACGTGAAGACGTCAAAGCAACCGGCCTGTAGTCATTCAGCTCCTTCGGGTGTGCCTTCTTGGGGACTGTGGAATGAGGCAGGTTGTCTTCCACGTGGCAGCCGAACCCTTCCCGAGACGTAGACTCAGGTTAAAGACATGCTGGAGGGGCTCCCCCCAGTTGGGCTAGCACATGCCTTAAAGCATTCTCTGGGGCACACTCTGTCTGGGGCCGGCCGGCCGCCTTCCTGGGGTGTAGTCTCCTCAGCTGTCTCCTGACTTGGTCTGCGCTGTGAAGGGCTGGGGGACAGTGGGAAACCGTGGGATGGTGTTGCTCTGTCCTTCCTGCTGATGATGGTGGTGAAGACTGAGATGGTGGTGAAGACTGGATGGATGGCTGGAGGTGAGGGTGATGGTGGTGAAGAAGGTGACGGAGATGGTGGAGGTGAGGGTGAGGGTGGTGAAGGTGACGGAGATGGTGGAGGTGAGGGGTGATGGTGGAGGTGAGGGTGTGATGCACTAACAGGGTGGTGAATGCTGCAGACCTGGGGTCGGAGGAGGGGGGCAGCAGGCAGCAGGACAGTCAAACCCTGTTGTAGAAGTTGTTAAACTGGTGTTTTGCTTCTGTCCACACACCCCCATCTACTGAGCTGCCACTGTTGTTCTTGCAGCCAGTGATGGTTTTCATTGCTCCCCAGACCTCCTTCATGTTGTTGTCTTGCAGCTTCCTTTCCACCTTTTTCCTGTAGGACTCCTTGGCCTCTTTAAGTCGGATCTTGAGTTCCCCCTGTACACGCTTCAGCTCTGTCCAGTTTCCATCTCCTGAACGCCCTCTTCTTTTGGTTGAGGATGTCCTTGACGTCACTGGTAATCCAGGGCTTGTTGTTTGGGAAGCAGCGTACAGTCTTTGTGGGAACAGCAACTATCCATACAAAAATTCAGGTAGTCCGTTAACACAGTGCGTCACCTCCTCAATGTCCTCTCCGGTGTGGGTGCAGCAGCAGCACGCTCCAATCAGTGGGTATCATAGCAGTCCTTGAGGGCTTCTTCTGCTTCAGGAGACGTCAAACTCTGAATCGAGGCGTGTGGTAAGTTGGGCTGCCTCAGTACCAGTGGTTTGTACTGAGGCTGTAGGAAAACCAGGTTGTGGTCTGATTTCCCCAGCGGTGGTAATGGAGTAGCCCTGTATGCATCCTTCACATTAGCATACAGCAGGTCAATGGTGCTTTTTTTTCCTGGTGGGACAGTCCACGAACTGGAAAAAGGCAGGCAGGGTAGAGTCCAGTGTAACGTGATTAAAGTCACCAGAAATCACATAGAAGGCGTCAGGGTGTGTTGTGTCTGTAGCGCTGCGACGGTGGAGTGAATGACGTCACACGCCGCCTGCCACTTCGCGCCCGAGGCGGAATGTAAACACAGACAACAATGGCGTGTGAGAGCTCCGCGCGGCATGTAATATGGACGGGAGGCTCACCGCTAACAGTTCAATGTCCCGACAGCCAGCAGATCACCTCCTTCACGTTTACATGTCCAGGGTTGCACCATCTGGGTGTTAATAAAAAGTGCGAGTCCCCCACGCTTTGCGCTTTCCCGCTTAGCGTCGGGCGTCCTGTCCGCCCTCACTGTAGAGAATCCAGGTAGCTCCACGTTAGCATCCGGAGTGTCGGGGGGTGAGCCAAGTCCTCGGTAAAACAAAAACAGACTACACTCCCTGTAGAGCCTCTGATTCTTCACCCAGACATGCCAGCTCATCGGCTTTTGTTGGTCAGCCGAGTTGACATTCCCCATAACCACCGACGGAACGCGAGGGTTTGTATCTCCCACCGCTTGTCTCCGTCTTCCTAGCCTTTAGCTTAGCTCCAGCCCTGGCAGCCTCGATATCTTCCGCTTAAGTTCCGACCGGTATTGTTTGGAGACAATGATCGGCTTCGCCTCCATGGGTCGGAGGCCCAGCAGTTGTTCGGCGGGAATAAACACGATATTCCGCCGCTGTACCCGCATATTAAACGATAAAAAATATCCTTAGGATATAGATAAGATGCACACCAGACGTGTGTAGAAGCAAAAAGACAAATAAATAAAGGTAGAAAACTAGAAAAACACACAATACGGACGGAGCTACTGGAACAGGCAGCCACTCGCGTCGGCGCCGGAAGATACTACACAATACCTATATTATGGTATAAAATGTATACCAAAATACCTACATTTAGAGTTATACACTCAGCCTAATGAGAAACTGCAGAAGACACAGTGTATACCACAATACCTACATTTAGAGTTATACACTCAGCCTAATGAGAAACTGTAGAACAGACTCGGTGTATACCACAATACCTACATTTAGAATTATACACTCGACCTAATGAGAAACTGTACAACATACCCAGTGTATACCACAATACCTACATTTAGAGTTATACACGCAACCTAATGAGAAACTGTGGAACAGACTCAGTGTATACCACAATACCTACATTTAGAGTTATACACTCAACCTAATGAGAAACTGTAAAACAGACTCAGTGTATACCACAATACCTACATTTAGAGTTATACACTCGTCCTAATGAGAAACTGTAGAACAGACTCAGTGTATACCACAAGACCTACATTTAGAGTTATACACTCAGCCTAATGAGAAACTGTAGAACAGACTCAGTGTATACCACAATACCTACATTTAGAGTTATACACTCAACCTAATGAGAAACTGTAGAACAGACTCATCTACATGTAGAACTTAAAGTTATACAACTATATAAGTTTACATAGACATTTCTTTGAACAGGGTGCTTTTGGCTGATGAAAATTAAACTGAACTTAACAGAATCCCATTTTCTGAATAAATTATGTAAAGTGAATGGAATCAGTCAAACAGCTCACCAGGTGTTTCTATTTTTGTGAACCCTGAATTCAGAGCATCGGTTGATACCATGTACTGTACACATCTCAGCGCCACCGCTGAACACCCTGACTGCTGTGCTCTCTCTTTGCCTGGTACCTGAATATTTACATATGCAGACCTCCCGTTTGACTGGAGGAATGCTAAAGACTGCTTCACACTACCAACATTCACTCTGTCACTTCTTATCAGAGTTCCCAACCTGGAACATCACTTCAAATCATGGGAATTTGTTGGAGGGGCAAAATTATTTCAATTCACACTGGGGGAACATAAAACACATCCTGCAGTGTAAAATTCTTTCATCTATACAATATCTAATACTTCTGTTAATATGTTTAAACATTCGCACCGCATTTGAAGCATTAAGTGAAATTCTAAATTTATTGGCAGATCATATTTAACCGGCATATTTAAAGAAATGTGCTAGCTACTTTAATTAAATTCTCAAATCTATTCCAGTACAATATATTTATCAATATTTACACAATCTATTCAAAGCATTAAGTGAAATCTGGCTTTACTGGCAGATCATTTAGCATATTCAAAGAAATGTGCTAGCTACTGTAATGAAATTCTTAAATCTATTCGATACATCTCATATTTCTGTCAAAAAAAAGTAATATATATATATATATATATATATACACACACACACACACACACACACACACACACACACACACACACACACACAGTGAGGAAAATAAGTATTTGAATACCCTGCAACTTTGCAAGTTCTCCCACTTAGAAATCATAGAGGGGTCTGAAATTTTCATCTTAGATGCATGTCCACTGTGAGAGACATAATCTAAAAACAAAAACCTGGAAATCACATTGTATGATTTTTTTTTTTTTACTAATTTATTTGTGTGTTACTGCTGCAGGTAAGTATTTGGACACGTGTCAATCAGCAAAAATTCTGGCCCTCAAAGACCTGTTAGTCCGCCTCTAAAAACTCCACTTATTATTCTAAATTAGAAGCACCTGTTTGAGGTCGTGAGCTGCATAAAGACACCTGTCCACCCCACACAATCAGTAAGACTCCAACTACTAACATGGCTAAGACCAAAGAGCTGTCCAAAGACACCAGAGACAACTGTTGACCTCCACAAGGCTGGAAAGGGCTACGGGGCAATTGCCAAGCAGCTTGGTGAAAGCAGATCAACTGTTGGAGCAATTATTAGAAAATGGAAGAAGCTAAACATGACTGTCAATCTCCCTCGGACTGGGGCTCCACACAAGATCTCACCTCGTGAGGTATCAATGATCCTAAGAAAGGTGAGGAATCATCCCAGAACAACACGGGAGGAGCTGGTCAATGACCTGAAGAGAGCTGGCACCACTGTTTCCAAGGTTACTGCGGGTAATACACTAAGACGTCATAGAAATATGAGATGTCTAATAGACTTAATGTTATTATATTTTATATATAAAACCCTTTTTGAAGTATTAAGTCCAATTCTCACTATATAGGCAGATCATTCTATTCATTTTAGGAAATGCGTTTGCCACCACAGTGAAGTTCGTAAATTTATTTAATATCTCTAATATTTCTCTCAATATTTTGAGATATTACTTACCCTACTGGAAGTATCAAATAGCCATTTTTTCTGGCTACTTAAAAATATATATAAATCATAAATCATGTAGAAATAAGCTGATTATTTTAATATTCCTCTAACCTTCCCAGCAGGTGGAATATTGGATATGTAGACTACATGTAAGATGATTTAATTACTGAATTTTTTACAGTTCGGGCTAAAACAGCACGTGAGCGTAGCATCTGAAGCTCATATAAAGCAAAAGCCTCCATTTAAGGGACATGTGTCAAATCTATACGCTGCCGGTTATGAATGGCTGCACTCTGGACGAGGGTTAACAGGACATCAGTGCTGGCCAGCAGTTAGAGAGCCGTCTCAAAGCTGAGGATTCATTAAGTTTAATAGCCTTTCTCGGCCATGTCCGGCAACAATGAAGCATAAATCGGCGAGGTCCTCCGATTAGAATGTAATTTCATTCAAAGGGGCAAATTGGGTTTTTAATGTATTAATCTTCATTTTTCTTACGGAAGCATCTCCGGCGGAAAGAGGCCGAGTTAATGAACGCTGGAGCGTGGATAAACAGCAGGGGATTTCTGAAGCACTAAATAAGCTCGACGCTCTTATTATCAGTCAACATAAATCGAGACGGCGGGAGGAGGGGGGGAAAAAAAGAGACACACTACCGAAAACGATCATCTCTGCTGTATGCTTTAGCCGCAGGAGGACGGGGACCACGTGGCTGGAGGGAAATGAAAGAGGAACAGCACTCTTTCATTCAAATCATACAGAACCTAAATTAAGATTTCAGGCTGTCTGCCCCTAAAGAGCCCAATGAATACGCACCCCCACCCCGGCGCCCCCCTGGAACAGTCAAGTGAACAAAGTTACTCAGCAGCACTGGAGCATATTACAGAGAAAAATCACCAGCCAGCTTCCAGCCAGAATAAAACCCGGCTATATGCGAGCAGAGCGACTCGAAACGAATGCGTGCTCTTCTCCGCGCTGCCAGGGAACTTTATGGCGTGGGATCCGTCTTTACTTTTAATTTGCTAAAGTAGGCCTGGAAAAGTTAATAGCTTTGAGCCGGCGACACATGCCAGCTCGAGCGGTGGGAGAGGAGCGGCGCCCCTCTAACGACCCAGACATCCCACTCGGACTGTGTCAAAATGGGGGCAATCACAAACATGGCCCGCCAATAATATTGATTAATCACACAGAGCCCGCTTCAAAACCCTGCTCTGGAAGCGCGAGCAATAGAACAGGACTGGGTGATTGTGCACTCACACTTTTCATCACGGCATGTCTCCGCTGGCGGCCATTTCTTTGGACGCTTTAAATGGGAATTATGGGATATGCGATCGCAATTATGCTCCTGTGCAAAAAAAAGGGCCAAGCCTAAAACGGCGAAACTTGAGGGTTTTAATGGCCTTGACAAGAAATCGGTTAACGGTAGGCGCAGCATGTTGGGAAGGGAGAGCTTTTATCTTTATTTGGAGTTTAAAGGTTTCCAGAATGAACTCAAATGAATAGAACTGGCAGAGGAAAGAAGAAATAGGGGTTTTGTAAGTGTGTTAAAGGCATCACGCTGCAAAGACAGCTACTGTAGCATGCTAACCCACTAGCTCCGGCCTGTTCGTCCCGTACTACCACAGTCACTGTAGCATCAAGCCTGCCATCAGCCCAACATTAGAAGATCCATCACCGCTCTGATGACGTATTCTAATCTCTTGTCAATCATGTTGAAGGTGCTGCTCCTGGTTACATCATTTGAGGACAAGTAGCCAATGAAAGATGAACACAACCATGGCTGAAGCTCTCGGCAAGCGACTGCCAAGACCGCATATACAGTCATCACTGATGTACATATTATATAAGATCTTGAAATTGAGAAATTCAATTTTTATTTAAAAATTTTTTTTAATATATTTTAATTTTGGATTTAATGCCAGCAACATACTGGCATGAAAAAAGTTGAGAGACAGACAGACAGAGACAGACAGACAGACAGAGACAGACAGACAGACAGAGACAGACAGACAGAGAGAGAGAAAATGCTGTGAACTTAACACAGTGTGGGTTTGTGTACAGGCGTGCGGTTAGCACAATGCTAAGCCTCAGCAATAGCTGCTGTGTTAGTGTTGTGTTAGGTGCTGGACGGTTTTTGGGGTAAAAGGAGGGAAAATGAGCACGTCTGATTTTGAGTCATGTTGAAATAAGCAAGACCCTTGAAGACTCTGTCTGGATGGCAGCACATGTTGCTCCAAAGCCTGTATATATGGCTTAGTGTTAATGAAGCTTCATAGATGCGCAGGTCACCTAAACCATGTGCACCAATACCTCTAAATACCAGATACTGGCTTTAAACTATGGGTTGATAACATGGCCGCCCGCGTCTTAAGCCCAGAGAACACAGTGTCCATGATTTCCCCCCAAAAAATCAAATAAATAAAATTAAATTTAAAAAAAAATCAGGTTTTGATCGTTCAGCCCACCGGACACTTTTCTGCTTCACCTCCATTCAACTTTAAGGACTTTAGGCCCAGAGAAGGCTGTGACGTTTCTGGATCTTTTTTAATCTGCCTTTTTTCTTTGCATGGTAGAGTTTTAACAGGTGTATGTGGAGCTCCTCAAGCCTGCAGGACTGAAAGTAGAAACAAAATTTGGTAGACCATGAAAATGTCTGGTGGATCTGTTCATGGACTGGGCCGGTATGCAAAGCAAAACCCCCATATCACTGCCAAAGGAAGATTTTGCGGCACTCAAACAGTTATGGATCAGCCTGCAGTGTAGTGTTAACATGGATGAGCTACCTGTGATCTCATCAACAAGTCAATGCCTGAAGAATGCGAAACAACGCCGGGTGTTTTCGTACAACATAGGGACCTCTAGCCCTTATATGGAAATGGTCTCATCTGCTTGGAGCTACCTTGGAGTTACCTAGATTTTGCATAGTGTGTTAAACCATATGCAGGGGTTCAGATACCTCACTATGATGTCGGATACGATGTTCTGCTTTCTGTAAGGATAAACGACCAGTTGGCTGGGATAAATAAATTCCTTGCACAGTTCTCAAGCATGCATTATCTAAACAGGGCAGTCAGGTAGCAGTCGTAAAACATTAGCAGCAATGATGTAGATTTTATTTTTTTTTTTTTTCAAAAGTGGGTTTACCGTCCAAGAATGACCGGCACTGTGGACTGTCTAATGAAGCGTGGGGGCCAGGGAGCAACCACCACATGACTGGGGTTCGAATCCCGGCCTGGGTGACTATGCTGTGCTACACCAATAAGAGTCCTTGGGCAAGACTCCTAACACTACACTGGTCTACCTGTAATATGATTACCGTTGTAAGTCTCTCTGGATAAGAGCGTCAGCTAAATGCCGTAAATGTATAAATGTTATGCTCTGGGGTTGTGTGGTAGCCAGTGGCTCAGGAAGTGAATCCCGGGAACACTTGGTCCTTCAAAGCTCCACCAATAATACCCTGTGACTGGATGATGAAACCCTTCCAGATTCTCCTCATGCATTGCGTAAGAGTTTGAGTTACTTCCCTCTCTGAAGAGTTTTGGTTGCAGGAGATATAAATATACGACCGTTTTTAATCACTTATTTAATTTTTATTATTGCGCCAGAAAAGAAAGAGAAGCCGCCGACGTGGATGGATGTGTGTGTCAACCTCACTCACTTTAATGTGATTCTACAGAACTCGGCCTCTGTGTTGGTCCATCATTTAATAGAGTGTTTTCTTATTCAATCTCGTCACAAAGAAAATCAAATCTAGCAGCCGGAGAGATAGATGCTCACCGCCTCCAAGACCAAGTCCAACACGGCTTCGGAATCATTCTGTGTTTATTTCAGAGATGTTTTGGGATGCATGTCCTTCTAGAAGGTTCTTCGGTACCACTTTAGAATAAGGCAACCTTTATAGTGACTTAACGTTTTACAAATATTAATAAGCAGTTATAACAGATTAATACAACTGGCCAAAATGAAGGTACATTAAATCTGAAAGACTTTTTAAAAAGTGAAGCTACACTCCTCATCAGAAGATAAGCGGCTCAAATAGCTGCACCCATAAAGAATCAGGAATGGAACTCGGTGGGTAGGTTTGACATGGGTGGGATGGGTATGTCATGAGACATGCCAACGACGCAAGTTTTACGCTTGACCATGAGTCATCCTCTTAGTGCCAGCACCATTGGCAGACAGCTGCACCATGCAGACCGTAACAACGACTGTCCCTAACACCACGTCACCGTCACCAAAGACTGGAATGGTGTTGTACCAGACCGCCATGGAGTGACTCAGAATGGCAGTGGGTCATCATGAACAACGAGTCCTGCTTTTGTCTCGGTGGAGACGACCAACAAATCCATGTGGGGGCACCACCAAGATCATTTGTTTTGTTGTCACACGTCCAGAAGAACTGGTGTCATTTCACCTCCACCGCATCCATCTGCAGGAACTGTGTGAGGATATTTAAGCTGCATGGGATGGGTTATCACAGAACACCATTAGGAACCCCTACAACTCCATGCCCAGACATCTGGCATGCTGCGTTAGCATACAGCATCACCTAAGTGTTGTGGTCCCCATCTCTATCGTCCCTAGTCCTCAGTGTTAGCATTAACAGGAGTTCAGCTTAACTCGGTAGTCTAGAAGAAACTTGGTGAGAAGTTTGTTACAAAAGGGTCGCGTCCCAGGAGCTACAGGCCCTTAAACGATCTAACTGGGTGCAGGGCGTTCAACAGGGTAAACAAAAGATTACAAAACTGCATCAGGGCAGTGCTATCATATTCAATCCTGACAGACTGATTTCACTCAATGCTACAGTCACTCACTAACGTACAAAGTGGCGTTATAAGACAGGACGGACTGAAGCTAGCAGGTTAGCATGCTAACTAAAGTAGATAGCTCTACAAAATGTTAAGACTAATGTTTCTTTGCACCGTCGCTGTACAGTGAAAAACATGTATCTGCACTTCCATTTTTACTTTTCTGCATCATTTGAATACATCAGCTGCTGTTTACACCAAGCGAGAACCTCTTGATGAATGGACCAACAGAGAAGGCCCAAGACTGTTTGGAAGGAGTTCTGGTTCCATTGACTTACATTAGAGTTAAATGAAGGTTTTGGCCTCTCCTGTAAAGCTGCCATTTTGGAGACACCCATTTTTCTTTGGACAGCGACGATATACTGCTTATAATTTTAGTTCATTTTGGAACATTTTAAAGCAAAAAGCTTACATATCACTTTGTTAATGTTTGTATTATTTTCAGAATGAAGTGAGAAGTGAGCTCACTGAATTTTGCCAGGATCAAACCGTACCTATCAGCACCAGGTCTTCAGTTTGGATCATGAAAGAAAACAATCTATTTGATAACGCTAATTTCTGCTTGCTAGCCCATATATGATACTGGCCTACGCTGGTGCTAAGCTAATGCTGAAGCATGTGAGCATTCTTTGGGTGTCCTAGACACGTCCTGGATATTCTAAGCGTGTGCAGTACAGTCTTATCACCACTGTTTTCCGTTCCTAACCACTACCTCTATGAAACATGATGAATCCTGTAGAGTGAGCAGTAGAAGCAGTGACGAGCAACAGCCAATCGGAACATGGGAAAAGTTTGAGTATGAGCGACTAAAGCAAAATCACACACGGGGAAAAGTTCCGGAGTAAAACCTGCAAATATTGACGGAAGCTGCTGCCTACGGACACATTTGGCTGGGACCAGCGTCCTCTGTGGGTTACATTCTCGGCAGCTACCCCCTCCCCCGTCCTCTTAGCTGGCAACAGCGCACTCGAAGTTCCCTATGAACCTGCCCGAAAAGTAGGAGGGAATTATACGGCTTTACTACTACACTGGCACATGATAGACACTTCTCGGTTCTGGAGGAAGTGGACAGATTTACTTTGTAGTTTTTCTCAAATTGCCTTTTCTGAAAAGTCCCCATGGGATTTTGTCATCCATCATGCTTTGTCTCTAATCTGTCCAGGTAAAAAGATATGCAGTGTGCGAGCGTCGTCTGCAATCACAACAAACGTCAACAAGCAGGTTGCAAGTGATAAATGTAGTTTGAGCTGTACAGCAATCCGAGACTTTCTGACTCCACTTTCTGACTTTCTGTGTCCACTTGGCATTAGGGATCCACTTGGCACCATCGGCAGACGGCTGGACAGCCCAGGACTACATGCACACAGAGCGTTACAACGACTATCCTTAACACCACGTCACCATCACCAAAGACTGCAATGGCGTCATGCCAGACTGTCATGGAGTGACTCTGAATGGCAGCGGGTCATCTTCAGGGTATCCCTTGGGTATTTCACCACTGGAAAAGGACACAAGGGTGTAACAGCCAATTGCTGATTTGGCATTCCTGCCAGCTGACAAGCATGACATGCATGATAAAGAGACATCTTGATGGAACCTGCCTCGTTATTCTCTCCGGCATGTTGCAAATGCCTACACGACTGCCACTTGCTAAGCACAACACTCAACTCTTAGGGACAATGACATTTCAGTCATCAGAAGCAGGACAATGAGGTTCTCACTTTAACAGGAACCTCACGATGCAAATACTCATCATTAAAGAACAGTTGCACAACTAGCTGCACCCAGAAGGAATCGGCTGATAGGAATGAACTTGGTGGGTAGATTTGACATTGTGAGACACGTGAATGAGTCATGTTTCAATGTATGTAAAGCAAACAAGGACAGGCCTTTTGCTGTACCTGACAGACCCAACCGTCACGATAGTGGACATTCAGCAAGAAGTAATGCCCTCCATGAGTCATCCTGTTAGTGCTAGCATCATTGGCAGACGGCTACATGATGTAGGACAACATGCACGCAGATCACAACAACTGCCCTTTACACCACGCCTACATCGCCAAAGGTGGTGTTGCCGCCATGGTGTTATGACAGACTGTCATGGATTGACAGGGGGTAGCAGGTCATGTTCAGTGACGAGTCCAGCTATTGTATTAGTGGAGAGACCAACGATCTGTGTGTGGACGGACCTATATGGTACGTCTACAACCCTATGCTAAGACATCTGGCAAACAATGCATTAGGGAACATGGCTGCCCGAACGCCTACTGAGAGACTACTTCTGTATGTGTAGCTCAATAAATATTGATCATATCAGTCTAAATTTATCATCAGTTATTGATCCTGGTGACCTTCATCTACCTTCCCAACAGTACTGCAGTCCCACACCTCCTTCTGGGTGCAGCTATTATTTTGATGATGAGTGTAGAACCCCTCTACAACCTTCTCTCTCTGCTCACAAGTGTCCGCCCCCTTACACAATAAGGCAAGCACAGTGTCCTCACGATGCTCTTTACCAAGGGCTTTTCTGATAATCCAAGTTACGTGAATATAGAGCAGCCTCCCTTGCACAGGACTGCCCGCAAATGGCCATGTAGGCTTTGAACACCTCAGTATAATTGTTTACCAGAACTGCTGCCCCGGTTTTTTCGTTTCAGGCAAATCACAAAGCACCTGGGCAACCACAGGCATTACACATACCTGAACCCCGGCCAGATCATTCTTCAACAGCATGGAGTACCACATGGGACAGGTAGGGCTGGCACCACCACCGCAGCACTGCACCAAACCAACCTCCTACCGCAGCACTGATTCATACTCAAAGCTAGAGGCAGGTAGGTACAAACACTCTTTGTAACAAAGACTGAAATGCACTAACGTCCCTCAGGACATGGTTACAAGACCCAAGCCTGCGAAACCTTCATACAAAGCAGGGGTATGTCAAAACCACACGTGTCCACACCTCTATGCTTCTCCAAAACCTCTCATTTTCTGCACACCTTTGCCTTCAACTAGAGGCAAATAAGCAGAGCAAGCACTTTGGCCTAACACTCCACAACCACGTGTATCGGCCAGTATTTTCTCCATAAGGACTAAGGTAATCAAACAAACAGCTAGCAAACTATGAATGGTTAGCAATCAATCAATCAATCAATCAACCAACCAACCAACCAACCAACCAACCAACTAACCACCACCAACAAAAAACAAGATATCAATCCTGAGATGAGCCCAGCTTGCTTCGAACTCCACCCACCAACACAAAGAAAACAACTTAGAGATGTTTAGAATTGCCAGCCAGTGCCCCCAACCTTTATTACTCTAAGTTACCACGACCCACCGGATTTTAAGAGTTTAAAGCTAAAACAGTGTTAAAGAAAGCTGAAGGGGGTCCCATCCATCTTACCTGGAGCTCCTCAGGGAAGCCAGTTCAGCCAGACAGCCCCAGCATTGAGATGAATAAGTTCAAAGTGGACACAGCAATTTCCAGTTCTTCGGAAAGGAGTTCAATAGCTTCACCACAAGCACTGCTACCAGGCCTTCCTCCTGCTTCCACAGTCCAAAATCAAGGAGCCATCTTAAGAAAGACACACCCCTTCCTGTATATAGGCCTCAGAACAGAGACCCCCAGTGGATGGAGTGGGTACTATGGAAGTGCAGTATTGGAATGCACTCAGCCTAGTCCTAAACCCGCTGCACACATTTATTTTCCCCTCAGTAATATTTTTATTAATCTGCTTACTTACATTTTCACATGTTTAATGTTTTACTGGTCATATGGTACTGTGTATAAATATGCTAGAGGAAAAAAAAAAAAAAAAAAAAAAAAACACCACACATACGGTTGCACACTTCCAAACAAGCGGTATTACGTAATCCCAATTAGGTTTCTGACAATGAATGACACATTATCTATAAGCATGAGCTAAATCATGATCTTAAAATAGTAGCATCATTCTGAAATCTGAAATCTGTTTATTTTTACAAATAATAATTTGCCATACCCCAAGAAATAAAAAGTTAATTTCTGTATGATTTATTTCTTTATACTGTTCAATTGTTTGTTTAATTAATGTTTAATTTAGTCTTTAGATTCGGAGGTGCGAGTCAGAATCAAGTCTGAGGTGCAAGTTCAAGTCGAGTCGAGTCTAGTCTCAGAGATGCGAGTCAAATATAAATTCTCTGAATTGCGAATCTGAGTCTAGAGTCTGATGTTCTATTCCAAAACAATTCTCTGAGGCATGAATCTGAGTCTAGAGTCTGAGGTGTAATTCTGTGTCAAATCTCTGAGCTGCAAGTCTGAGTCTCTAGGACCAGAGTTTGAGTCCAGCCTAAAGTCTCTTAATTGCTAATCTGATTTACAAGTCTCTGAGGTGCAATTCCAAATCAAGTCTCTGAGTTGCAAGTCCAAGTTGAGTCTCTACAACGACATTTTGAGTCTTTGAGCTGTGAGTGAGTTTAGCCTCAACTCTCTAAATCAGAGTCTGAAGTCTTCGATGTGCAAATCAAAGATGAGTCTTGAGTCCATGTCAACTTTTGTGCCCCTGAATTGCAAATCTGACCCTTGAGCCTCTGGTGCGAAAGTTAGAGGCTCTGAAGTGCATCAGAGTCAAGGCTAAAGTCTCTTAATTGTTAATCTGAGTCTAGAGTCTATAAGGTGCACATTTGAGTTAAGTCTTTGAGGTGTGAGTCCAAGTCAAGTCTCCTGGATGAGAGTTTGAGACTACAGTCTTTGAGGTGTGAGTCTGAGATGTGCCTCAGCTCTCTGTTTACTAGAATTGAGTTTAGAGTCCACAAGGTGTTAGTCAAAAACCTCATGGACTCAAGTCCATGTCAACTCCTGTGTCTCTGAACTGTAAATTGAATTACAAGTCTGAGTCAAATCTTCAGGAGTCTATGAGGTGCAAGTTTGAGTCTGCAAAGTCCGAGTCAAGCCTCTGGGATGGGAGTTTGAGTCTAGAGTCTACAAAGTGCGACTCAAAGATAAGCCTCAAGCTCAAGTTGAGTCTTGAGTCTCTGACGTGCGAGCTTAAACCGAGTCTAGAGTTTCTAAAGTGGACGACGAACCTTAAATCTCTGCATTGTGAATCAGAGTCTTGCAGTTCCAAATTGAGTCTCTGAAGTTTGAGTCCGAGTCAAGTCTCTGTGGTCCAAGTTTGAGTCGAGTCTCTGGGACAAGAGCCTGAGTCCAGAGTCTATGAGGTGTGAGACAAAGATGAGTGATGTCTACTCCATGTCTCTGAATTGCTAATTGAACTCATGAGTCTCTGAGGTGCAAGTTTGAATCAACTTTGACTGACTCGAGTAGAGTCTTACCAGTAGTGTAGACAATTTGAGCGCGTGTCCCGACTGGGTTCTTAATACTAATCCTAACTACACGGTAGTATATAATACAGTACATGAATGTCAAAGTCAGAAATCCACAGTCCCCAGTCAGAACCATTACATTTTGGAATATGGTAATTGTTACGAATTCCCTTCTGTTGAACGTGACTTCGTTCTGGCTCCACTAGGGGGCACTCTCGACATGTTAGACAGCTCTAAGAGGCACTGTCAGGCAAGTGTTAGACAGCTCTGATGGGTCCTTGGCACACGGTGTAGCTGGAAGCACCGTGTTTGTTAGCTTTAAAGCTGTGTTTGTTAGCTTAATGATAATACAGTTATATATGGATACATATTTCATCCAGTTGCAGATATTGTCTGAGCTCAGCGGCGCAGATATAAAATGCACTACTGCTTAGTTTAATGTGCCTTAATCTTGAGTCGATCCTTATAGCTTACAAAGCTAATTTATGAGAAGTGTCTGTATATCTAATATGTAGCTTATATACAGTGAGGAAAATAAGTATTTGAACACCCTGCGACTTTGCAAATTCTCCCACTTAGAAATCATGGAGGGGTCTGAAATTTTCATCTTAGGTGCATGTCCACTGTGAGAGACATAATCTAAAAAAAAAAAAAAAAATCCGGAAATCACTATGTATGATTTTTAATAATTTATTTGTGTGTTACTGCTGCAGATAAGTATTTGAACACCTGCCAATCAGCAAAAATTCTGGCCCTCAAAGACCTGTGAGTCCGCCTTTAAAAACTCCACCTCCACTCCACTTATCATTCTAAATTAGAAGCACCTGTTTGAGGTCGTGAGCTGCATAAAGACACCTGTCCACCCCACACAATCAGTAAGACTCCAACTACTAACATGGCCAAGACCAAAGAGCTGTCCAAAGACACCAGAGACAAAACTGTTCACTTCCACAAGGCTGGAAAAGACTACGGAGCAATTGCCAAGCAGCTTGGTGAAAAAAGATCAACTGTTGGAGCAATTATTAGAAAATGGAAGAAGCTAAACATGACTGTCAATCTCCCTCGGACTGGGGCTCCACGCAAGATCTCACCTCGTGGCGTATCAGTGATCCTAAGAAAGGTGAGGAATCAGCCCAGAACTACACGGGAGGAGCTGGTCAATGACCTGAAGAGAGCTGGCACCACTGTTTCCAAGGTTACTGTGGGTAATACACTAAGACGTCATAGTTTAAAGACATGCATGGCACGGAAGGTTCCCCTGCTTAAACCAGCACACGTCCAGGCCCGTCTTAAGTTTGCCCATGACCATTTGGATGATCCAGAGGAGTCATGGGAGAAAGCTCTGTGGTCAGATGATCTTAATTCCACTCGGCGTGTTTGAGGACAAAGAATGATGAAAACACCATCCCTACTGTGAAGCATGGGGGTGGAAGCATCATGCTGGGGGGGTGTTTTTCTGCACATGGGACAGGACGATTGCACTGTATTAGGGAGAGGATGACCGGGGGCATGTATTGCGAGAACAACCTCCTTCCCTCAGTTAGAGCATTGAAGATGGGTCGTGGCGGGGTCTTCCAACATGACAATGACCCAAAGCACACAGCCAGGACAACCAAGGAGAGGCTCCGTGAGAAGCATATCAAGGTTCTGGAGTGGCCTACCCAGTCTCCAGACCCAAACCCTATAGAAAATCTTTGGAGGGAGCTCAATCTCTGTGTTTCTCAGCGACAGCCCAGAAACCTGGCTGATCTGGAGAAGATCTGTGTGAAGGAATGGGCCAAAATCCCTGCTGCAGTGCGAGCACACCTGGTGAAAAACTACAGGACCTCTGTAATTGCAAACAAAGACCACTGTACCAAATATTAACATTGATTTTCACAGGTGTTCAAATACTTATCTGCAGCAGTAACACACAAATCACAAATAAATTATTAAAAAATCATACATAGTGATTTCCAGATTTTTTTTTTAGATTATGTCTCTCTCAGTGGACAGGCACCTAAGATGAAAATTTCAGACTCCTGGATGATTTCTAAGTGGGAGAACTTGCAAAGTCGCAGGGTGTTCAAATACTTATTTTCCTCACTGTATCTGTTATTCCAGATAACCATGCTTCTGTATCTCTGTACACTCCTGCTGAGCTGCTAATTCATATAAAGAGCAACACTGCATTCTCTGTCTCCGTGTCAACTCTCTTACCAGAGCGCCACTGTGAATGAGGAATCCCAGCATAAGCTACCCTACTTCCCAACTAACACTAACAATGGACACTATTGTCCCACAATAGTCCAGCTGGGTATGGCCTAGGCTTCATCACTTCCTGTACGTTGTACTACGCTAATATAGAGTGTACTAGCCTGCCAAGCTCACTCTATTAACATTACTACATAGCATCTACGGTGTCGTACTAGCGTGTAGTACACGACTGAGACACAGTCCGAGTCTCTAAGGTGTGAGCCTGAGTCAAGCCTCAAATCCCCTCCAGCTTTTATACATGCTGTGGACTGTGTATGGGCTCGTCTGAAGGAAGATAATTCGAGTCTCTGAGGCGAGTCCTGAGTTTTTCTGGGAGCGGACCACTTTTATATATGCTTTAGACCCCACACGGGCTTGCCTGAAGAAAATTAGAGTCTCAGGTCTCTGAAGTGCTAGCCAGAGTCTGGAATCTCTGAGGTGTCTTTCTGAGAGTGGACAGCTTTTATTTATACCGCGGACCGCACATGGGCTCACTCGAAGATAACTCGAGTCTCTGGTGGACCAGAGATTAGTTTTCTGGACCGCTTCCAGGTTCAGAGACCGCCTTTACACTCGGACGTACGAACCGAGCTCTCCAGACAAACGACCTCTGATCTGGGAAAACCGCAGAGAAGCACACTTCAGACCCCAGACTTGTCAGACGATCGATAAAGGGGGGGTTAAGCTGAGCATGTTTTATTTGTTGGCCCGGATATTCCATGCATCTCGTCTGGAGGAGAACCTGCTCGACGTATAGAAACCCTCTCCAGGCCGCATGCAAACTCAGAGCCTGCTTTGTTCCATTGTGGCTGTGTGCTGCCAGGGTGTGACAGATAAAACTCTTTTGAGGTTTTTCCCTGCCAGGAGAAACCGCTGCAATTGGCTGCACTGCTGGAGACGGAAACAAGCGAAGTGTCTCGGCCTGCAGCTGAGAATACTAACCGAGCCCACCTGCCCCGGCCTGTGTGCCGAAACAGTATTGGGGTTGTTCTGCTGGGACTCATCGGAAAAAGCGTGAAAACGGGGGGATAAGTATTTTAAAGGGACCATACCAGGAAAAACTGGAATTTCTTCCTTTTTCCCCAATCGGAATTTGAATTTGTAGGCTTAAAAAAAATAAAAAATAAAAATATTTAGATGTCCATTTAGGTTACATAGCAGCGCAATCAGGATTTAATGTTAACATCCTGTAGTTGGTCATCCTCTAGTCTTTCATCAGTGGTCACTAGACGGTGTCCACAGGACAATGTTGACTGGGTAGTTTTGGTAGGTGGATGATTCTCAGTCCCGCAGTGATGCTGAGGTGTCTGATCCACTCACAACAGCACAACACACACTAACACCACCAACACCACCACATCAGTGTCCCCTGCAGTGCTGAGAATGATCCACCACCCACATCATACCCGCTCTGTGGTGGTCCTGTGGGGGGCCTGACCATTGAAGAACAGGCTAATACTGTATACAGAGGATCAGATGGACTACAGCCTGTACCTGTACCCCTACAGAGTGTCCTATATGGTCGGTCAGATTCTAAAGGGAGGTTAAGGTTGTTTTTGGTGCACAAACTCACACAAGCGTTGTTAGTAGAGATGAAGGTGAAGAATAAATTGTAAGAATGAAACATGTGCCCTTTAAATCCGGCCAATAACAGCAACTGGATGCCAATTCAAATGGCATTTTTACCTTTCCCACAAAGTACAGCTCGGATATTCAACCAAACAAGCCAAACAAGCCTTCTCTGCATCAATAACAAGCCATTTCACTGAGTTATGATGCTTCTCCCCGCTGTACTGGATTATTAGAGAGAGAGACAGACAGACAGAGAGACAGAGAGAGAGAAGTAACATGACAGAGCAAGTGAAAGACCAATAGGAGAGAGGGAGTGGGTGAAAAGAGAGAGAGAGAGAGAAAGAAGAGAGGGGAGAGACAGGAGATAGAAATTGAGAATGAGAGTAGAGAGAAAGCAAAGAAGCAAAGAGAGAGACAGAAAGAGAGAGAGAGAGAGAGAGAGAGAGAGAGAGAGAGAGAGAGAGAGAGAGAGAGAGAGAGAGAGAGAGAGAGAGAGAGAGAGAGAGAGAGAGAAAGCGCGAGAGAGAGACAGAATGTGAGAGAGAGAGACAGAATGTGAGAGAGAGAGACAGAATGTGAGAGAGAGAGACACGCACAGAGAGACACAGAGAGAGAGAGAGAGCGCAAGAGCGAGTGAGAGAGCGAGGAGATAGAAATTGAGAATGAGAGTAGAGAGAAAGCAAAGAGAGAGAGACACAGAGAGAGAGAGACAGAGTGAAGTAACATGATAGAGCAAGTGAGAGACCAATAGGAGAGGGAGTGGGTGAAAGAGAGAGAGAAAGAAGAGAGAGAGAGACAGACAGACAGAAAGAGAGAGAGAGAGAGAGAGAGAGAGAGAGAGAGAGAGAGAGAGAGAGAGACAGAGACAGAGAGAGAGAGAGTGCGCGAGAGCTGAAGTAACGAACGGGCAGCCCATCCTCCTCCTCAGCAGTGACAGGGAAGCCAATAGCAGCTGCTTTCGACCGGGAATAAAACGATTTGGGAGGGAAAAACAAAGAGCGACACAGAAACACTTGATTCTCCCGATCGATCCGGGGAAATCTGTAACTGATGAGCATTCATTGATCAGAAAAAGGCCAGAGCTGCTCAGTGAACCTCAGCCTCCACCCTACAGCCGTATACACCACTGGATGGAGATACCCACACACAAAGCAGATCTGAGACCTCCTCAGTCTGACACTAGGGATGTCCGCATGGTATCATCATCATGATAAATTACATCACAGTGTAGTCGTGGGTATCGTCAGTACTACATGAGCTCGTATCATGTTTACATAACAGAGTCTGATGTAATATTTAATAACTGATTGAAATCGGCAGCTGTTTTTACCAACACATCCATCAGCCTACAGCGGTTTAGCTCCAACAACTCAACAGAGAAGCTCAGTTCTCACCATTCAGCCTATGGCTGACTAGCCCCGCCCTCTGGTTTACACCTGTTTAGCCCCAAACATTCAGTCTACAGCTGTTTAGCTACACCCAGAGCATACAGTGGTGTAGCCCCTAGTACTCAACCTTCAGCAGTTCAGCCTCACCCATTCAGCCTACAGCAGTTTAGTTCTCCCCGTTCAGCCCCACCAATCAGTTTATATCCACTCAGCTCAGCCCATTCAATCTACAGTTTAGCCACACCTACTGAGCATACAGTGGTTTAGCCCCTCCTATTTACCTGCACTCATTCAGTCCACAACACTTCAGCCTTATTCATTCAGCATACAGCACTGTAACCCCTTCCGTTCACCACATGGCACTTTGGTTCTGTCCATTCAGTCTACAGATGTTTAGCCACACCCATTGAGCATACAGTGGTTTTGCCCCTCACGTTCAATTTAACAGTTTAGCTCCACCCATTCAGCACACAGCTGTTTAGTATTGCTCATTTAGCCTATGGCTTTTTAGCTCCACCCATTCAGTCTACAGCGGTTAAACACACCCATTGAGCATGCAGGAGTTTAGCCAAACCCATTCAGGCTACAACACTTTAGCCCCACCCATTCAGCAGTTTAGCCACACTTATTCAGCCTAAAATACTTTAGGCTCACCCAATCAGCATACAGCAGTTTAGCCCCACCCATTCAGCCTATAACACTTTAGCCCCACCCATTCAGCATACACCAGTTTAGCCCCACGCATTCAGCATACACCAGTTTAGCTCCACTCATTTAGCATACACCAGTTTAGCCCCACCCATTCAGCATACAGCAGTTTAGCCCCACCCATTCAGCCTATAACACTTTAGCCCCACCCATTCAGCATACACCAGTTTAGCCCCACGCATTCAGCATACACCAGTTTACCTCCACTCATTTAGCATACACCAGTTTAGCCCCACCCATTCAGCATACACCAGTTTAGCCTCAACCATTCAGCATACACCAGTTTAGCTCCACTCATTTAGCACACATCAGTTTAGCATACACCAGTTTTCCCCCCACCCATTCAGCATACACCAGTTTAGCCCCACCCATTCAGCATACACCAGTTTAGCCTCAACCATTCAGCATACACCAGTTTAGCTCCACTCATTTAGCATACACCAGTTTTCCCCCCACCTATTCAGCATACACCAGTTTAGCCCCACCCATTCAGCATACACCAGTTTAGCCCCACTCATTCAGCATACACCAGTTTAGCCTCAACCATTCAGCATACACCAGTTTAGCTCCACTCATTTAGCATACACCAGTTTTCCCCCCACCCATTCAGCATACAGCAGTTCAGCCCCACCCATTCAGCATACACCCGTTTAGCCCCACCCATTTAGCATATACCAGTTCTGCCCCACCCATTCAGCATACACCAGTTTAGCCTCAACCATTCAGCATACACCAGTTTAGCTCCACTCATTTAGCATACACCAGTTTTCCCCCCACCCATTCAGCATACAGCAGTTCAGCCCCACCCATTCAGCATACACCCGTTTAGCCCCACCCATTTAGCATATACCAGTTCTGCCCCACCCATTCAGCATACACCCGTTTAGCCTCAACCATTCAGCATACACCAGTTTAGCCCCACCCATTTAGCATACACCAGTTTAGCCCCACCCATTTAGCATACACCAGTTTAGCCCCACCCATTTAGCATACACCAGTTTAGCCCCACCCATTTAGCATAGACCAGTTTACCTCCACCCTTTCAGCATACAACAGTTTAGCTCTTCCCATTCAGTCTTTGACTGCTTAACACCCATTCAACCCACCGCAATTGAACTCTACCCATTCAGTCCACAACACTTCAGCCTTATTCATTCAGCATACAGCACTGTAACCCCTTCAGTTCACTACATGGCACTTTGGTTCTGTCCATTCAGTTTACAGATGTTTAGCCACACCCATTGAGCATACAGTGGTTTTTGCCCCTCACGTTCAATTTAACAGTTTAGCTCCACCCATTCAGCACACAGCTGTTTAGTATTGCTCATTTAGCCTATGTTTTTTTAGCTCCACCCATTCAGTCTTTAGCGGTTAAACACACCCATTGAGCATGCAGGAGTTTAGCCAAACCCATTCAGGCTACAACACTTTAGCCCCACCCATTCAGCAGTTTAGCCACACTTATTCAGCCTAAAATACTTTAGGCTCACCCAATCAGCATACAGCAGTTTAGCCCCACCCATTCAGCCTATAACACTTTAGCCCCACCCATTCAGCATACACCAGTTTAGCCCCACGCATTCAGCATACACCAGTTTAGCTCCACTCATTTAGCATACACCAGTTTAGCCCCACCCATTCAGCATACACCAGTTTAGCTCCACTCATTTAGCACACATCAGTTTAGCATACACCAGTTTTCCCCCCACCCATTCAGCATACACCAGTTTAGCCCCACCCATTCAGCATACACCAGTTTAGCTCCACTCATTTAGCATACACCAGTTTAGCCTCAACCATTCAGCATACACCAGTTTAGCCCCACCCATTCAGCATACACCAGTTTAGCCCCACTCATTCAGCATACACCAGTTTAGCCTCAACCATTCAGCATACACCAGTTTAGCCCCACCCATTTAGCATACACCAGTTTAGCCCCACCCATTTAGCATAGACCAGTTTACCTCCACCCTTTCAGCATACAACAGTTTAGCTCTTCCCATTCAGTCTTTGACTGCTTAACACCCATTCAACCCACCGCAATTGAACTCTACCCATTCAGTCCACAACACTTCAGCCTTATTCATTCAGCATACAGCACTGTAACCCCGTCAGTTCACCACATGGCACTTTGGTTCTGTCCATTCAGTTTACAGATGTTTAGCCACACCCATTGAGCATACAGTGGTTTTTGCCCCTCACGTTCAATTTAACAGTTTAGCTCCACCCATTCAGCACACAGCTGTTTAGTATTGCTCATTTAGCCTATGGTTTTTTAGCTCCACCCATTCAGTCTTTAGCGGTTAAACACACCCATTGAGCATGCAGGAGTTTAGCCAAACCCATTCAGGCTACAACACTTTAGCCCCACCCATTCAGCAGTTTAGCCACACTTATTCAGCCTAAAATACTTTAGGCTCACCCAATCAGCATACAGCAGTTTAGCCCCACCCATTCAGCCTATAACACTTTAGCCCCACCCATTCAGCATACACCAGTTTAGCATACACCAGTTTTCCCCCCACCCATTCAGCATACACCAGTTTAGCCCCACCCATTCAGCATACACCAGTTTAGCATACACCAGTTTAGCCCCACGCATTCAGCATACACCAGTTTAGCTCCAATCATTTAGCATACACCAGTTTAGCATACACCAGTTTTCCCCCCACCCATTCAGCATACACCAGTTTAGCCCCACCCATTCAGCATACACCAGTTTAGCGCCACTCATTTAGCATACACCAGTTTTCCCCCCACCCATTCAGCATACACCAGTTTAGCCCCACCCATTCAGCATACACCAGTTTAGCCCCACCCATTTAGCATACACCAGTTTTCCCCCCACCCATTCAGCATACAGCAGTTCAGCCCCACCCATTTAGCATACACTAGTTTACCCCCACCCATTCAGCATACACCAGTTTAGCCACACTCATTCAGCCTACAACACTTTACCCCCACCCATTCGGCATACACCAGTTTAGCCCCACCCGTTCAGCATACACCAGTTTAGCCCCACACGTTCAGCATACAACAGTTTAGCCCCACCCATTCAACCCACAGCAATTCAGCTCTGCCTATTCGGGCTACAGTATTGTACCTCCAACCAATCAGCATTTAGCGCCACACATTCTGCCAACAACAGTTTAACCCCGCCCCTTCAACCCAGATCAGTTAAGCCCTGTCGATTCAACCTACAGCAATTAAGCACCGCCCATTCTAAATATAAGCATTACAGACATAGTAACAAACGGCCTGCTCAGTGTGGAGGAATAAAGAGATGTTATTAAACGTATAAATGGATTACAGACGTTTCTGGTACTTAATTTGTCTTTACAGTAATTGATCAACCGTCATCCTTATTGATTAGCCATGTCTGCCAGGACGCATCAGCATCAGTACCACTTTCACAGAGGGTTCCTCTTTTTGCTCCTCCAGCTGTCTGCTCCGTTCTGGACACAGAGTGGTGCAGCAGGGGTACTGAAGCTGGCTCCTGTCACAGCTGTGTGCTTGGCTTGTACTTGCGTCAGTCTGCATCTGAAATGAACTCATCCAAATGGAGATGCAGATCCAGATCCGCCTTTATCTGGCACTGTTCAGAACTTATTGACCCAGACGAGGATCAACAACACTCGTATAGGTACGGCTATATCCCAGATATGAAAGGAGCTCATCTCCACAGATATGCGAGACTGATGAGCACCTATTGATCACGATTGCCACCATCTCCCTGGGCGACGCTCATCAAGGAACTGTTTCTGGATGAGCTGCTTTGTTGTGCTAAACAAACAAGACTGACCTGCACCTGAAAGCATGCCAGCACTGTCTTTGCCTACGGTCTGACTTTACTGGAGATTCAACTTTCTCTCGAAATACAAGCACACTGACTGAAGCAGCGCGGTGTAGCTTAGCAATAGCGCTACTCTTATAAGTAAAAGAAATATAAAGGCAGCTCGGTTCTGTGTACAGAGGGTCTGCAATTGAGGTCACAGCTAGCCTGAATTACTGCGATTACACCCACCGAGTTTCAGAAAGACTAACTGAGCGGCACCAAACCATGGGCTTGGCGCTGGATATGGTGTTGGTTATGTTGGATTCTGGAGTACAGTGATACCTTAAGTTATATGCAGCGGCAAATAATATCTAGTAGCACAAATAACTGCCCCCCTTTTCACTGTCCCTGACTGACCCACAACAGCCAGGATTGCGGACACTTAGTGACAAGTGATGCCCTCCATTAGTCATCCTGTTAGTGACTGCATGTGGGCGTGGCCAAAGACCATAGTGTAAAGGAAGTAGCTGAATCTGCAGGTGTATGGAAGCGTACGGTCATACGGGTCTACCAGCAGTGGATAAAATCCCAGTCTACAGGGAATTCTCCTCGGAACTGTGCCAGGGAAGGCATCCACCAAATCTGGCCCAACTGACCAATTCCTTGATGTTACAGCGTGTGAACATTGATGTGGCTACATCCAGAAACCTGTCCAGTCCGTGCTCAATCCATTCACAGCTGTCATTGGTGCTCGTGGAGGCATTACAGGCTACTAGGTACGCTCCAATCACAGGTGACTACTATTTCGATTTTGCCATCTCTGTCAGCCCCTTGGGTTTCAATAAATCAGGACATGCCCCTTGTAAATATCTAAGATCTGAACACCAAGTAGAGCGGTCCTTACAGAGCTGTTTTATGGATATTGACTTTGATAAAGATGTAAATACTCATTTGCAGTCGTGTGTGGCGACACGCTCCGTCTTGTGTCGTTTGGTAAGTGGACCCCACTATAGTAAGCTAATCCAAGTCATAGGAATGTCTGTTTACTCAGTGATCATCTTTGCAATAGGCAACTACTTCCAGCCTCACAAGAACAGACTCCTCCCTCTCTGAACGAGGAGATACTTAAAAGTAAAGGGAAAATAAAATCTGGCAAAAACCATATACATGGTTTGCAGCATTTGGCCAGAACAGCACATTTGAGGATTTTCTTTGGTTTGTTCTGGCAACCAGTCTTGCACCAATCTCCACGAGATGAGGCTTTCCCCACTAGTGCCTGAACATCGCCAGCCCTTCCCTGCTAGCGGAGTTACCAGTCAGTTGGCTGGCTCTTACACTTGAAGGACGGGACCTCCTCCGTGAACGTTGCTGTGTTGAGTGTAACGAGCTTTCCCTTTATATTTAAACCAGTGACCGGTCTCCCCATTAAAAACCTCTCTGGCCTAAAGCTGGTCTATGTTCCATTTAGCTGCACAACATTCTGTTCAGAGGTGTGTGGTGCCGGTTGCATAACGCTGGCATCATCTGCACAATATTCACGGATATTCGCGGCAATTTGCGGAAATCACACACATCCCTTATCCTGTATGAGTCGGCCAGCCAATCACAAATTAGAGTAGGATACCAGATCACCTCGGCCAAACTCATAGAACTTGACTACAAACTGTAGCTCAAATGAACTACACGTTACATTCTGGTTATGTTCTGAATGGGCTGGTTTGTTTCAAAGCCTTGCAAAAAAAAACCCAAAAACATACAAACAAACAAACAAACAAACAAAAAAAACACTATGTAAAACAAAACCACACACACTAACACCTACACATCCACCTTATTAAAATATCTCCTCACCTACTTACAGCTCAAGTGTTTGGCAGATCCATCACTGATCCTTTCTTACCCAGGTAGGCAAAGGCAGTGATGGGAGTCTTGCCCAAGGACTACTGGTATAGTGTAGGCTGGTAAGGGATCAAACTCAAGTCTACAGCATAGGGGGCGAGAGTGTTACCCACTACGCTCTACCAACCACACCGCACACTCACAGAGGTGAATTCCGAAACAGACAAAATTCATACTTTTCATATTACTTCTAAGCTTTAAAAGGTAAATATACAGAATTTGGAAAGTTTATGCATAACTAAATAATCCAGATGTAAACAAAGTCATTCTGGATGGTTTGGATTCAAATGCTCAGTTCTAGAGAAACTTGGAGTTCACAGTGGTGGTGATAGGAACCAGACGTCTACCTCTAAAAGCTCCCTTATAGAAAGTTATTGAAGAGATTTCCAGCCAAGGAAAAGTTATCATTTCAGATTTTCCATTAAGATTTCATCTGAACAGTCAAAAGACCAAGTGTCTACATCTGAGTTGTAGACATGGGGACCCCTGGTTGCCACCACCACCACCGTAAAGAACATCTGAGTCTACAATCAACCATTTCACACCAAATCCGCTCTGAATGAGTCCGTTTCCACCTAAAACACTAAATTTTGGACGCAAGTCCCCTTAACAGAAAGGACACCATGTTCACCAGTGATTAACAGCGCCATACCTGCGTCCTGATTGGCTCTCCCTGCTCAATGATGCTGACGAAGGGAATCTCCAGGAACGTGGAAATGAACTCCACCTGCAGGAGCTCGTCACGGTTCTGTGGGAACGCCAGCACCGCCGCCACGCCATTGACCACCAGCTCCTCACACACGCACCTGAGTGTCGTCTCGGGGTCTCCTGCCCGCCGTGGACCCCCCCACACCACCTCCACACTTAGGTTGTAGGGCAATAGGGTGGAGTGCGCGTTCTGCAGGTGCAGCAGGGCCCGTCCGAGTGCTGCCTGAACCCGGGCAGGCTGGCGGGTGGGCAGCAGAGCGCCCAGGCGCAACGTGCGCCCGATTTGTGCCAGCAGGTGGCACGGCTCTGGGTGCGTTTGGCACCGAGGTACCAGGATGAAGAGGAGGAACAGAAGAGAGAGGGAGGAACAGAAGAGCAAGGAACTGGAGAAAGGCAAGTTCATCCTGCTCCGATCGACTCCAGCCTGAGGACACGGAGAGAGATGGCATCGCTTCTCCAGAACGGGTCCTCCGCCACGCTGAGAGTGAGAGACAGAGGGAGAGAGAAAGAGAGAGAGTGAGCGCACGGTGCGCTCCGGAGAAATGGAAAGAGATGCACACGTTTCCTCCTCCAGAGCGCGAATGAGAGCTGAGATGAAGCAGCAGCTGAGCTCTGTGTGTGTGTGTGTGTGTGTGTGTTCTGCTTAAGCCTCGCCTCTGGGCATGCACACACACACACACACACACACACACACACACACACACACACACACACACACACACACACACACACACACACACACACACACACACACACACACACACACACACACAGCCTCTTCAACACTCAATTCACACACTAATCGCAGAGCTAAACAGCAGCTTGTGGTGCTGCTGGTAACAAGACACAACTAATAACATACAGAGCTGTAAGTAAACTTGCTGAGCATGTGGCACTGCTACTATAGACCTGGCTTAATCACAACATCAGAATCTACCTAAACCTGCATTAATCAATCAATATTTAAAAGCTGGATTAATTGCAGCTGTGATTAATCACAGCCCGGGTATCTAAACCTGTATTAGTCATAGCCCGGGTATCTAAACCTGGATTAATCACAGCCCGGGTATCTAAACCTGGATTAATCACAGCCCGGGTATCTAAACCTGGATTAGTCACAGCCCGGGTATCTAAACCTGGAATAGTCACAGCCCGGGTATCTAAACCTGGATTAATCACAGTCTGGGTATCTAAACCTGGATTAAATCACAGCCCAGGTATCTAAACCTGGATTAAATCACAGCCCGGGTATCTAAACCTGGATTAAATCACAGCCCGGGTATCTAAACCTGGATTAAATCACAGCCCGGGTATCTAAACCTGGATTAATCACAGCCCGGGTATCTAAACCTGGATTAATCACAGCCCGGGTATCTAAACCTGGATTAATCACAGCCCGGGTATCTAAACCTGGATTAATCACAGCCCGGGTATCTAAACCTGTATTAATCACAGCCCGGGTATCTAAACCTGGATTAAATCACAGCCTGGGTATCTAAACCTGTATTAATCACAGCCCGGGTATCTAAACCTGGATTAATCACAGCCCGGGTATCCAAACCTGGATTAATCACAGCCTGGGTATCCAAACCTGGATTAAATCACAGCCTGGGTATCTAAACCTGGATTAAATCACAGCCTGGGTATCTAAACCTGGATTAAATCCCAGCCGGGTATCTAAACCTGGATTAAATCCCAGCCTGGGTATCTAAACCTGGATTAAATCACAGCCCGGGTATCTAAACCTGGATTAAATCACAGCCCGGGTATCTAAACCTGGATTAAATCACAGCCCGGGTATCTAAACCTGGATTAAATCACAGCCCGAGTATCTGAACCTGTATTAATCACAGTCTGGGTATCTAAACCTGGATTAAATCACAGCCTGAGTATCTAAACCTGGATTAAATCACAGTCTGGGTATCTAAACCTGGATTAATCACAGCCTGGGTATCTAAACCTGGATTAAATCACAGTCTGGGTATCTAAACCTGTATTAATCACAGCCTGGGTATCTAAACGTGGATTAAATCACAGCCCGGGTATCCAAACCTGGATTAATCACAGCCTGGGTATCCAAACCTGGATTAAATCACAGCCTGGGTATCTAAACCTGGATTAAATCACAGCCTGGGTATCTAAACCTGGATTAAATCCCAGCCGGGTATCTAAACCTGGATTAAATCCCAGCCTGGGTATCTAAACCTGGATTAGATCCCAGCCTGGGTATCTAAACCTGGATTAGATCCCACCTGGGTATCTAAACCTGGATTAAATCACAGCCCGGGTATCTAAACCTGGATTAAATCACAGCCCGGGTATCTAAACCTGGATTAAATCACAGCCCGAGTATCTGAACCTGTATTAATCACAGTCTGGGTATCTAAACCTGGATTAATCACAGCCTGGGTTTTTAAACCTGGATTAAATCACAGCCTGAGTATCTAAACCTGGATTAAATCACAGTCTGGGTATCTAAACCTGGATTAATCACAGCCTGGGTATCTAAACCTGGATTAAATCACAGTCTGGGTATCTAAACCTGTATTAATCACAGCCCGGGTATCTAAACCCGGATTAGTCACAGCCCGAGTATCTAAACCTGAACTAATCGCAGTCTGGGTGTCCATACCTAGATTAATTACAGCCTGTTACAGCCTGAATATCTACACCTAGATTAATCACGACCTGAGTATCCAAGTCTGGATTAATCACAGAGTTACAGTTTAAATATCTAAACTTTGGCTGACTAATCACTATATGACGGTCTAAACCTGGATTATCATAGAGCGAGTATCCAGACCTGGATTAGTATTTACACCCAGGTGAATCAGGGAACAAGACACTCTCTGCACTGTGCTGCCTCTTCTCAATCTACGAATCCCATCACTCACACAACACAAGTATTTATAGCTTATGTAGCGCCATCTGCAGGGGGCTAATGTTACTACCACCTCACTTGTCCAGTGAGCTTAGTATGTCACTGTGGTCAACAGCCTCTGTTCTGAATGTTTCTCTCTCACACACACACACACACACACACACACACACACACACACACACACGGATGTGAATATTGGAGCTAAATTGTCAAACATCCTTTTAAAACAATGAATGGTTTATTACTGTTGTCAAAAAGCCAACAGCTGTTGTTGTGAAGGTTCACACTAACAGGCTCCACTAAAATCAATAACGTGAAGCATTTATTGAAAGATTCAGTGACAAACTACAATATACAAAGTACAAACATGCCAGTGTCAGTGTTCACCCTCAGTGTGAGAAAGTGAATGTATAGCATTAGCTTGATGCTAAGAAGAACTGGTCAGTTTAGTAGAGCAGCTGAAATGAACACCATGACAAGAAAATCTACTGTGTCAGGACATAGATCACAAAACAACCTAGTAAGTTCATGAGCTCATCTAAATCGCCTGCTTTATTTTAATGTTGGTTGCGCTAGTTAGGCTAGCATGGTCTTAGATAGTTATAGCTAACGTTAGCTAGCTATTCTAACATTAACTTTACCTCTAGTGAGGTAAATCTTTATTGGTTCACATATATTAACACAGCCCAGCAGTTCATTACCTAATAAGAACATTCAACTGCACTGAGGAGGATAATCTGAGAACACGCAAGTGTTAAGGAACTAACATGAAGTAATGCATTAGCTAACATAAGGTTAAACCTTACTTAACATCAGTCATCATTGATAATGTATCATTCATGTTAACTAAAGCATCACTTCATGTGAGTTACTCAACACCTAATGTACAGTGCTACCGATA